>LR755153.1:202880-302558 GCA_902729485.2 Mus minutoides | reverse complement strand
TCTCTGGTGAGAAGTCTGGAGTAATTCTGATAGGCCTGCCCTTATATGTTACTTGACCTTTTTCCCTTGCTGCCTTTAATATTCTGTCTTTATTTAGTAAGTTTGTTGTTCTGATTATTATGTGTCGGGAGGAATTTCTTTTCTGGTCCAGCCTATTTGGAGTTCTGTAGGCTTCTTGTATGTTTATGGGCATCTCATTTTTTAGGTATGGAAAGTTTTCTTCTATTATTTTGTTGAGGATATTTGCTGGCCCTTTAGTTTGATAGTCTTCCTTCTCATCTACTCCTATTATCCTTAAGTTTGGCCTTCTCATTGTGTCCTGGATTTCCTGGATATTTTATGTTAGGGTCTTTTTGCATTTAGCATTTTCTTTGATTGTCTTGTCTATGCTCCCTATAGAATCTTCTGTGCCTGAGATTCTTTCTTCTATCTCTTGTATTCTGTTGCTGACGCTCATATCTATGGTTCCTGATTTTTTTCCTATGGTTTCTATCTCCAGGGTTATCTCCTTTTGGTTTTTCTTAATTGTTTCTACTTCCATTTTTAGGTCCTGGATGGTTTTGTTCCATTCCATCACCTGTTTGGTATTCTTTTCCTGTAATCTCTCAGTATTTCCTCCTTAAATGCTTTTAGTTGTTTATCTGTGTTTTCCTGTAACTCTCTAAGTTTTTCCTCTTTAAATGCTTCTAGTTGTTTATCTTTGTTTTCCTGCATTTCCTTCTTATAGTCTTCCATCATCATCATGACCAGTGATTTTATATCCATGTCCTGCTTTTCTGGTGTGCTGTTGTATCTAGGACTTGATGTGGTAGGTGAGTTTGGGTCTGGTGATGCCAAGTACCCTTGGATTCTGTTGCTTCTGTTCTTGCGATTGCCTCCTGCCATCTCTGCCCGAAGAGACCTGGCATTGGTGCAGACCAGAAAGGACCTGCTGTGCTGTCCTGGGCCTTTATCAATCTCCTGGTTGATGTCTCAAGTTCCACGAGATTGGTCCGGAACAGAGGCTGTGTTCCCCTGCTCACCTCAGGTCCCAAGATAGCTTGGGGAGTCCCGAAAGAGCCTAGGAGAATGCACAGCACCTTTGGCCCGAGACCTGAGCTGGTGTTGGGAGGGCGGGACCAGACCGGAAGGGAGGGGCTGTTCTGCCCTGGGCCACTATCAATCTTGCCTCTGGTGTCTTAGGTTCCACGAGATTGGGCTTGAACAGAGGCTTTGTCCCTCTGCTCACTTGAGGTCCCCAGATAGCTTGGAGGGTCCCGGAGGAGCCTAAGAGTGTGCACAGCACCTGAGGCCCGAGCTTTGAGCTGGAGTTGCTGGGCTCAGAGGAAAATGGAGGGGTGGAGGGTGCTCGGGCTGAGAGAAGCCCAGCCTCCGGTGGGGCAGAGTTCTAGGATCCTGCCCCTGTGGGCAACTGCTGACCCACTGCTCCCAACACCACCTCTGCACTGCACTCACGCGTAACCCTGATGTGATCTTAAAGTCCTGGGGTGTGTGAAACGCAGGACAGGCCCTAGCTGCATCCGCTGGGCTCAGAGAAAAGATGGTGGGGTGGTGGGTGCTCTGGCTGGGAGAGGCCCAGCCTCCGGTGGGGCGGAGTTCTCAGATCCTGCCCCTGTGGGCAACTGCTGACCCACTGCTCCCAACACCACCTCTGCACTGCACTCAGGAGTAACCCAGATGCGATCTTAAAGTCTTGGGGTGAGTGAAACGCAGGACAGGCCCTAGCTGCGTCCGCTGGGCTCAGAGGAAAGATGGCCGGGTGGCGGGTGCTCTGGCTGGGAGAGGCCCAGCCTCCGGTGGGGCAGAGTTCTCGGATCCTGCCCCTGTGGACAACTGCTGACCCACTGCTCCCAACACCACCTCTGCACTGCACTCACGCGTAACCCTGATGAGATCTTAAAGTCCTGGGGTGTGTGAAACGCAGGACAGGCCCTAGCTGCATCCGCTGGGCTCAGAGGAAAGATGGCGGGGTGGCGGGTGCTCTGGCTGGGAGAGGCCCAGCCTCCAGTGGGGCAGAGTTCTCAGATCCTGCCCCTGTGGGCAACTGCTGACCTACTGCTCCCACCACCACCTCTGCACTGCACTCACACGTAACCCCGATGCTATCTTAAAGTCCTGGGGTGAGTGAAATGCAGGACAGGCCCTAGCTGCATCCGCTGGGCTCAGAGGAAAGATGGCCGGGTGGCGGGTGCTCTGGCTGGGAGAGGCCCAGCCTCCGGTGGGGCGGAGTTCTCAGATCCTGCCCCTGTAGGCAACTGCTGACCCACTGCTCCCAACACCACCTCTGCACTGCACTCAGGAGTAACCCAGATGCGATCTTAAAGTCCTGGGGTGAGTGAAACGCAGGACAGGCCCTAGTTGCATCAGCTGGGCTCAGAGGAAAGATGGTGGGCAGTATAGTATATTTTAAAAAAAGTTTTCTAGGGAACCTACCTTACATGACATCACTTATAATTTTTCTATAAATTCATCTCAGATTTGATTTTATATGTGAGGTTTAGCATTCTACAGACAAACCTAATGTATTTTGGTGATTTACATACCCATGTGGAATATGGAGAGAAAAGAGCATCATTTCCATACGGCTTGCAAAGTTGCTTATAAAATGAAACTGCCAGAGGCATTTAAGGGACACAGGGAACCATACACCACATTTATGTTGTCTTTGAGAAATGTAGAGGTGTCAGAATTCATATTCCACTAAATAAGCCAGTGCAAACCATAAACAGTGGGCCACATCACTTATAGGCTATGAATTCCTTCCAAAGGAAAGGATGTGTCTTATCAGTCCACAATGTTAGCACCGTGTGTGGCTCAGTGTAGACTGTGCTTCTACTTTGGGGTGGGAGGGGCTATGATATTTCTCTTTTTTGACTAATTAATGTATATGTAAATATACTAGCCAGCCAAGGAAAGCACACATAGGCAGAATAACTAGTGCAGAGCATGATTTCTGGTTAATGTCAACTTCTGACTTTATGTCACACTGCCAGGTCTACTCTTTCACAGGATAGACGGATATTTCTCCTTTCTGTTCTAATGTCAAAGTTTCACTAAGGATTCCTCATGCTCATCCTGAGTTGCCATGCAAGAGACTTAATATGCAGCCTCCTGGTCATCTCAACATAGCCTCTGCAGTGGGAATGGTAAAGCTGCTCTACTTTGAGAAAAACAGTCACACAGATTGTATTAACAAGTTGGCAGAAAGTTATACTATAAAATATGAGGATTTTATGTTTAGTAAATCAATGGAAATTTTCTAGCTTTCAAACAAATACTTCCTAAAATGTGACATCCTTGTCCACAGAAAACAATAAAAATTATATCTTCATGCTTTCAAAATGCATGTAAAAGTTTAATATTGGATTTACTCAGGCTTTTTTTTTTACAAACAAAAAAGCATGTAGCTTGTAAGATAACATTTCTTTATGCTGTGATGTGCAGCTGCTAGGATTCCCTACATTGATCACTATGATGCTCCGTAGAATGTTTCCTACTCCTTATTTATTGCTATGTGTTTCCAAGTGTTGGTAACTGTAATTACATGTTTATTTTATTTTTTCCAGCATCCATGTAGCACACAGGAGAGAGCTAGGAGAACTTACAGTAATTCACGCTCTGACTGGGTGGTTGCCTGAAGTCATCCCTCTCCAGTAGGTTTTTCAAAAAGATATTCTTTCATCTATTTATTATCTATCTATCTATCTATCTATCTATCTATCTATCTATCTATCTATTGGATGTAGGGAGTGGTGTGCCAGGGTATACATGTGGAAGTCAGAGGACAACGTGTGGGTTCCAGAAGTCAGACTCAGATCAGCAGGAGTCACAAGACATTTACATTCATGGCTATCTCACCAACCTTTCTTCAGTAGATTTAAAGACTAAGTTGCTCATATTATTATTTTTTCTTTCCAACATCTCTTTAAGATGTTCTTTAAGATTAATTCAAGAATGGTCATCTTTTACAAAATGTTTGGGAGCGCAGCATTTTATAGTATCATTTAAAATGCCTTGTACGTTTTAGGGCCAGTTCTTCTTCCTTATATAGCAGAGCAGTACACTAGATTCCTTGATGAATCAGGGACAGACTAATCATAAAACAGGCAAAATCGATTTGTCCTTCTCTATCTACAAGATTTATGCTTCCAGAACACAGAAAGCAAGTCTTCCATGTCATACAGACAAACCTTTCTTCAACTGCGGTTCTTCCTGCACAACTCAACATGCCAGGGAGTCACAGGTGCTGCAGCTGGAAGCACATGATGACCGTAAACTCCTGCTCTGTTGGGCATCCTCACATGCACCCCAGAGGTCTGATGTCATACCCTGCTGCAGTGACACAGCAGCTCCATTCTCCACTTCGATGCCCTCATGCCTTAGCAGACCCTATCAGCCCTGTGCTCAAAGCTCAGCACCTCCTTTTCTGTAGGAAGCATAGCTTTAGACAGTTATATTTCATGCATATTTGGAGACATCAGTTACTTAAATAGCTAGTTTTGAACCTAAGCTTGGACATCACCTTCAGGAAAGAATACTGTATTGTTAGGGAAGAGGCAAAACAGAGGAAAAACGACTTTGAGTTGCTGCAGGTGGTAGTCTTGGGAAGACGAGTATATATCTTTGCTTGAAAGGACAGATTGGTTTAACTTAATGTGTAGTTCATTCTAATGTGGCTTGGAGCCCCATTCAGTCCACAGTTGTCTTCATCTGTCATTCTTTGTCTGCTGTGCTTAGCAGTGGCTCCGAGACTGTCCTCAGTCAGTATATGTGAGCTGAGTTAGTAATTTGTAAAGTATTTTCAAAGTCTTCCCCCCAAAAAATGTGTAACAATTTTTTTCAGGCTCTTCAAGCAGAAGTATGAACTTGCCTTTATTCCTAAAACTGATGTTTACACTAACTTCAAAGGATTAGTTGAAATTAGTGTAGCTGATTAATTACTGTGGGAAAATCAACTCAGAACAGAAAATAAGGAAGTGGGTTAGAAAAAGCATAACCCCCCCCCCCAAAGTGTTTGATATGCTAGTGGACTCTAGAGCATGGATTGGAGAGGGGCTAGGGAGGAGCATCATATGCTAAAGGCTTTTGGGAAGGAGTGTCATATGCTAAAGGATTTTGGAAAGGAGTGTCATATGATAAAGGCTTTTGGGAAGGAGTGTCTCATATGCTAAAGGATTTTGGGGGAAGACCATCATATGCTAAAGGCTTTTGATACCACATTAAAAAAATTCGTGTATCATCTTCATAGGAGAGAATATCTCTGGAAAATCCTATTCAGGAGGATGCTTTTGTATGCATATGGCATTTATACATGTATATCATATATGCACATACAGCATATACACACACATAGCATTACATCATATATTTACAGTATATAATCACATATAGCACATGAATACGTGTATATAATGCACATGTCGTGCATTTAGCATGCCTGTCCCCTCTGACAGCTTGACTGATCCACTAGTTTCAGTCTCTGTATCATCAAAGCAGTACACATAGTAGGAAGGCAATAAAAGCAGAGTCAGTGAATAATATTTCTAACAAAAAATTAAGGTAACAATTGAAATTAGTCTTGGGAACTAAGATGTTGAGTATCCTGTCAATAACATCTTGATATCAGGTAGAAAACCATCATCTGGAGATTAACACAAATGTATTTCTCCTAAGTCCAGCATATGTGGACAGAGTTTGGGAGCTCTTGAAGGAAATACTGCCTGAGTTTAAGCTCACGGAAGAGCCCAGTTCTGAAAGCAAAATCATAATGATAGACAACAAAGTGAAGGAAGCCACAAAAGAGAACAAGGACAGTAAGGACGGCAAGGATGGCAAGGACCTCAAAGACGGCAAGGACATGAAAGATAGCAAGGATGGCAAGGACAGCAAGGACAACAAGGACAGCAAGGACTTCAAGTCGGAAGTCTCCCTTACAAACATAAAGGCTCCTGAGAAGGGCGACAGAGCTGCAAAGGGTAAGGCACTGAAAGGTATCCAGCAGGCCATGGCACAGAGATGTCATACAGCCCCTGTGGAGGCTAAGGATGTTTTTGTCTTTGTTTTTATGTTGCTATCATGTCTTAACTGTCCTTAGGATTAAGAACTCTCAATGTGTCTTGTACCTCCTTTTTAGTAAATAGCACAGGCAGTTCTCAATTTTGCTCATATTCAATCACTGTTGCATTAGGAGGAGAAAGGATACCGAAGTCTAAATCTCTAGAATATCTTTCTCATATGCAGAACAGGATGGAGCCACACAACAAAAGTAAAAAACTTACTTTGTTGTTTTTAGGGAATGAGCAAGGGTTACCTAAATTAAAAATTTAAGATGGAGGTGCAAATATGAAGAAAATTAATTTCAATTACGTTTTACAAAGTACACAGTCATTTCTATTTTCAAGATAAAAGGTTGGCAAATAATTTATTCTGTGTTCACTAGGACTTTCTTATAACTATGTATATGCTTATTAAGCAGAATTAAATCTACTAGAAATATTCAGATTTTTCTGTATATTTTGGTAGTATCTAAAAAGTTCATTCAAATATTAATGCTTTGGAAAGTATTAACATTTTGTCAAAATTATTCTCTATGAAGATTGTTTCTAACCTAGGAGGGAGAAACAAAGGTCATAAATTGTGGCCAGCCTGGATAACCATGTGAGTTACTCTAAGACCTTGTCTTAAGAGTCCAAAGGTTATAACTTGGTGGTGTAATCTCGCCCAGCATAGGCAATGCCTTAAGTTTGATTCTAAGCTCTGAAAAGGCAAAATAAATAAGAGACCATATCTGCTAGTGTTTCTAAGTAGTATACAGAAATTTTTACTACAGATCTTCAAAAATGTACCAAGATCAGCCGTGTGAGTAATATGTATCAACACAGACCTAGCTTGATGAAAATAAGCAAAGAAATAAGAATAGATTACTTTTTAGTATATTCCCAATTAGTTTTCTTCTAGAAGCCTCTTTTGATGTTTCATAAATTAACTTCCAGGCATCCAGCCATCACTATTCATCTAAATATACTCTTTGCTGATAAAAGTACTGTTAATTTTCTGGGCATTGGTAGTAATTGTGGGAAGCAGAAACAGATGTGGAGGAAGCCACCTTCTGAACCCGATGCTCTAGTGGGAAACACTGACTAACAATAGGACGTGATGGTATTCAGAAACTAAAACATGAACTTAGAAGGGAAATACAGGAAGCAATGGCAGTCAGCCTGGGGCCTGTTGTAGTCTGCAAAGATGAGTGAGGGGTAACTCAAACAAAGAGGGGCTGTGGCCAGAGCCTTAGCAGCAGAACAGAACACAGGCACAGCTACCATAACCACATGGAGTATGGCAGGGTATTGAAGGGCAGGGTATGGGATGTGTGCAGAGGAAGCAGAGTGAGAGGGTAAGTGGGTTAGGAAGAGCTGGATTGAAAGCAGGCAGGAGTGACCAAGGTGAGTGTTCTAGGTCACCTGTGGAGTCCTGCTCTTCACTGTAAGAATTACTGACAGGCAGTGAAGACTTTACAAGGGAATCAAGATGGAATTTGCTTTTTCAAAAGTTAGTTTTGGCCACAACAGACAAGAATATTTTGGGAGATTTGAGAGAGGATTAATGAGGAAATTGTGGACAGATGCAGAGAAAAACAGTTTGGAGACTGTGGAACCAGCTCATGTTAGACAAAGTGACATCTTGGGATACAGAAAGTTGAGAGACCCAGTAAGATGACTCTTTCAAAAAGAAAAAGGAAAAAGAAAAAAGAAAACTAATTATAAAATAGCAGAACTTGGTTTGGTTAAGTTATGCAATTCTGAGTGGTTCAAACTGAGTACAGGGTGAGGCATACAGGAAGGCACCACAAAGTGATTTTGGTCATATTTAATCTGAAATGCCTTGAACATAATCACATGAACTTTTATTCTCAAACTGGCAATGGGCATTTAGGAGGCATTCAGTGATACATGGTGAGTGGTATTTCTCAAAAAAGACAGCATGGACTAAGATGGTAAGAACTGAACTTGGAGATTGAAACTATCTGAGAGCTGGTACTAATGACAGACTTGGGAAGCAGAGCTGTGAGTGACCAGAGAGGTGGGCTAAAGAAAACATGCATGTCCTAGCCTTAACATCAAGAGGGTTGGGGTGGGGTTGTTTCTCCAAGAAAGAGAAACACCATATAGTATACTATGAGAGATGAGCTATGATGTGAACTTCAGTTCCTCCATCCGATGTTGGATGTCAATAGATCCTGGGATTAGTACACATAGAAAGCTGTGGAAGAGAGTTAAGGGGATGGGAAGAAATATAATATATGGACAACTCTGAGAAACTTGATCTTAAAGAACAGCAGTAATAAATTGGAAGCTGGTAGTGATTAATGTGTCATATACAGAATGTATAAATGTGAATCCAGTGAGGGTATACACAACAGTTCCTAGGGTGGCCCTCCAGCGGGATGTGGATCCAGCTCCCCCTCTCTTCTCAGGAAGCTGACATCACAACTGTCATTTAAGATGGACCTTCCCAGTCACTGGGTAGAACTGTTGTTTTCAACACTGAAGAGCCATGGCTCCTCTGATCACACAGGACGTTGGGGCCATAGGGTGAGCAGATAAAGGTATAGGTAAGTAGATGAGCGTGATTTGGAAGAGGATGAGGATTCCTGATGAGAGCCTTGAATATTCTCTGTTTCTAGGAAGCCTTGTCATGAGCTGAGAGTGAGGTTGAGCTGGAGCATAGAGACTTGCTGGAAATGTAACAGCAGTGTGGTGAGGTTTGCGGAACTTGGTAGGGAAAAGGAACAGTCAGTAGCATGCAGACATCAAGTTGTTAATAGTGGGGTTTTCCGAAATCATGGAACTAAATGACAGATAACATGGAAGTCTAGTGGTAAACATTTAAAAGAGCCGAATTGTTTTTTCTATGTATGTGTTATGAGATACATTATAAATCAAATTCCAAATAGAAATTTGAGAGTAAAGTTCACTTTTAAAATTATAAATGAAATCGCATATTGCCGCACAAAATGGCTTAAATTGATATTTATACAAAATAAAGGTTTTGATAATCTAGCTTTTAATACTTAAATTTCTCAGTTAAATATCTCAGCCTATATTCAAGGTTATATTCATGTTTGCTTTTATGTCTAACATACATTTAAAGTATGTCTCAGACTCTATGAGACAGGCTTATTTTCAATGCTAAGGGACATTGTAAGTCATTTAGATAATAATCTTTACTAATTGTACATCTTTTAAAAGAAGTGAACAGGAAACCACTGAGGGTTATAGATTTAGCAGTTGATACAGACATGAGCTACCATGTTATCTGTCATTTAGTTCCATGATTTCGGAAAACCCCACTATTAACAACTTGATGTCTGCATGCTACTGACTGTTCCTTTTCCCTACCAAGTTCCGCAAACCTCACCACACTGCTGTTACATATCCAGCAAGTCTCTATGCTCCAGCTCAACCTCACTCTCAGCTCATGACAAGGCTTCCTAGAAACAGAGAATATTCAAGGCTCTCATCAGGAATCCTCATCCTGTATCAACTCACATTCTCTAAACTCACATTCTCAATTGAAGGGATTTATTAGGCAAGAAAAAAATCTTGACTTTCTTTTAATTAAAAGAGATAGTTGTTCATAGACCTATGTTCATGAGCAGGAATTCAAATGGTGAGGACAGCTCAGTAAATGGTTTATTGCCCAAGCCATACTGAAAACAGGCCATTGGTTGGATTTTAATCTCACAAAAGGATATTTTACTGAAAGAAAATGGTGTTTTCTTGAACTTAAGGCCCCAGGTAGAGAAGACTGAGAAGACCCTGGAGAGAAAGAACTAAACATTCAATGCATGCTTTCCTGGTTTTGTTTGTTTGATTCCATTCTTAAAGTGAGAAAATTAGCCCGGAATTATAATTATATATAAATAAAATATACCCACCTGGCTGGAGAGGTGGCCTCTTGGAGAAGAGCACTTCCTGCAAAGCATTAGGATCTGAAACTGGATTCTAAGCAATCACAAAGAGAGCTTGAGGCTACCTGTGCAACCCCAGTGCTGTGGGAGCCAGAGTCAAGTTTATGAGCCAATGAGTCTAGCTGAAACAAGGGCTCCATATTCAGTGGGAGGGAGACCCTGTCTCAAGGGAGAGGGGAGAAACTAAGAGAAGGACACCCACATTTCCCTGTACCTCTACATGTGCATACACATCACAGATACCCATGCACATACACATCACAGATACCCATGCACACATACACACAAGCATGTATCCAAGTTACTATCTGCATACATCATAAAATTATGTATAATAATTTAGTTTTTATGCATATAATACATTAATTCTGCCCAGATTTTACAGCCCATGTTAATTTTTTAGGTTTGTTTTCTCTTGCTTTAGTGTGATATTGCTAATCACAGGAGATTACATTTGGGGAGAAATTAAGGCTATAATTTTACATTTGAGTGTTATTGTTTGACCTTCTTTAGGGCACACTGGCTGAATATGTAGCATACTCTGGGGTTTTCTAGATAAAAGATTTACTATGTTTTCTTAATGTATCAGAGAAAGCAGATGCAAGAGACCTTGGGAAGAAGAATAAGAAGGATGGAGAGAAGGAGAAGGAAAGATTCAAATTTTCACTCCATGGTTCGAGACCCTCATCAGATGTTCAGTACTCTATGCAGTCCTTGTCAGAGTGTAAGCGCTCAGTCTCTTACAGTAACTATCTTAGTCGCTACCTAAGCTGGTGGAAAATGTTGACACATAGACATGGTACATTTTCTCCTTTGAAGTGTCTAAGTAAGCACGTTCAAGTTTCCCCTCAAACATCAGTCCTTTGTGTAACTGATGGTTGCATGTTGGAGATGAAAACAGGAGCAAGACTGCCTTTGACAAAGCTTCACCTTTAAACAGGACTGAATGCTGCTAAATGCTGCCTTCCCCTCTTTCCCTGTGAAAGTCGAGGCAATAATACATTCCCCTCTGCTGCCTCAGAACTCATTATTACCCTAGGCATTGTGGTGCACACCTTTAATCCTAGCACTCCAGAGGCAGAGGCAGGTGCATTTTTAAGTCTGAGGCCAGCCTGGTCTACAGAGTGAGTTCCAGGACATCTGAGTCTACACAGTGAGACCCTGTCTCAAAAAAAAAAAATCCAATGAAAAAGCCAAGGAGGTTAAGAATGAACAGGATGTGACTCAGGTTTGGGCTGTGAGCACTGCCTAAAGTCACACTGAATGTATGACACCAGGCTTGGGAAGGATGTCTTTTAAAGCCAAGTTCTAGCTCTGCACACCAACACAGCAGCATCTAAGGGGGTTCTCAGAATTAAGAATTAAAATGCAAACCATTTATCTGATTCCATGTTACACTTCAGCTTACTTATGAAGAGTGTTTGAATTCTTAAAAGTGCCTAAGACAGAACACTGGCTTCTACTGATATAGGATGAGTCTTACCTGACATAAGAAGTCTGTAGACCTTCTCCTTTACATAGGTGATTTTAAGTAGATTTTGAAGGTACATTTTCTTTCACCAGCTGTTTTTATTTTAGTGATAAGAGGTTATGAGTATTCAAAATATAGATGACTTGTAGTCCCATTTCCTATAGGAAACAATGATTCCATTTTTTAATTATTTGTATTCTTCTTGACAATAGAAATATAGTATGCTTTAGGTAGTTCTAAGAAGGCATGAAAATTTTCATAAAAAAGATGTGTGTTATTAATTTGCTATAGTTAATGTTTAACACAACAGTAATTAAAGTAAAAAGACATTCATAGTTTTAAAATTCTATAAAGACGTTAAAGAAGGGGAACAGAAGTTGTATAAATATTTATGAATGCTTTTCATCTGTATGTGCTTTCTGTTATATAGAACTACTACAACCTACTACATGCTAATATGTGACATTTAAAGGTTTCCCCCACTAGTTTGTTATTTTCAAAGCAAATGTATCCATGAATATAGCCTACAAATGATTCAAATAGTACAGTTAATTATTTTTCCAATTACATGAAGTTAAGACTCTTATAAGTATCCAGAATTCTTCTAAACAGTATTTAACAAAAATATGGGCCTGTCCTAGAGTTTGGACACCTTTAGCCATGTGCATTCTCAAGATGTTTACCAACAGAAGTGGAAAAGCAGGTGGGATGATTACAGCTGAGATCCTTAAGGTCCAAACTCATTTAAAAAAAAAAAAAAAAGAAAAAAAAATCCAGTAGGTCATTCTGTTTGCATTGCATTACAGTTGCAGGTGGCCATACCTAAGAGGTTTGGAGAGACAGTTTGGCTAAGTGTTGTAGAAGAAGAGGGTGCTCTCTGGTGGACAGTAGTGTTGTAGAAGAAGAGGGTGCTCTCTGGTGGACAGTAGTGTTGTAGAAGAAGAGGGTGCTCTCTGGTGGACAGTAGCTAACCTTTGTCAAATTTGGACTTCCCTAAACACTGGGTCCTCATTTTATCCTCTTTCCACAACTATTTTACAAAATTATGACCCAAATTATCTAGTAACTGCATCCAGTTCTGTGTCCAATAACTTTATACTGTGCACTTGCATATGCCTACACCTACACTTCATATCTTATGCATTGTTAAAGACAGAGTCTAA
The DNA here is from genome assembly GCA_902729485.2 of Mus minutoides. NCBI lineage: Eukaryota > Metazoa > Chordata > Mammalia > Rodentia > Muridae > Mus > Mus minutoides. Next base: position 289,954 of record LR755153.1, on the reverse strand, counting down.
TGGGAACTCTGCAATGTGAGTTTCCATTCATAAAAGAAAACAAGAGGTTGTTGTAGTCACTGGCCATTACTGACTATAAAATTCTTCTGAGACAGCCCTGTGTAGACCTTTGTCCTCATACATGGGAAGTCCTTTGGCATGGGCTGAGGTATTTTGGAACAACTCCAGATGAGTTAGTTTGCAAGTCCAGAGAGTTGAATTTCAGGGTTCACCCTTGTAATCACTGCATTATCTTTCCCCTCAACATCTGTTGATAGTGCTACCTTTAAATGTTGAACAATATCCTGACCAACTAACTTTAACTGTAACTTATAAAAAAAAAAAAAAAGCTTGGATTCAGATTGTGACATTAATGAAAAAAAAAAAAACACCCAGGTTTTAATATATGAACAAATCAGTTCTTCTAATATATGACAAAAATGTTACCAATAATATTAGAAATTTGAATTTTGACACAGACTTTTACATCACCTATAGGGTAACTTAGATTTGTAATTTAGCAAGAGTCTTAAGATGTACTACAAAAGAGCAAAACTCAGTAATGATTTTGTGAGATTGAAAGGAGGGCATTTCTGAGTATGAGAAAGACTGCCAACATTTGTAATTTTCTCTCAGCGATTAAGAGCAAGTTATGCTGTATATCTCCTGATGTTTTGAAAGTTAGATTCGCATCTGTTTGTGCTGTAACCCATGAAACATAAGCAGGAATGATATCCCTCACTTCCTGCTTTATCATGACACAATTCTCTCTGGCTGTCCTGGCACTGTTAAGAGCATAGCCATGGGTGGGAAGAGTGCGGAGTCATGAAAATCTTTATGGAGATTTGCTTGTGGGTCTGTAATGTCCACTTCAGACTATATGGAAACAAAAGGAAACTAACAACATTTGTAAAGTTGTCTGATTCTTAGTGATTATTATAGCAGCTGGAAATATTTAGTAATATATAAATAATATTGCCAAGGTTAGAAAACCAGTTATAAGGTGTAGATATGTGGGTCTTGCTTAGCAGTAGGGTGACTGGCAATGAGTAAGGAAATATCTCAATCTCAACATTTGCCAAGATCTAGACATTTATCACGGCAAAAGTAGAAGTTGTCACACATTGGAAAGTGTTTATGAGGTTGGTGATTTTCTATGTCAGAAATACACAGTAGAGTGCCTATTAACACAAACAGTGTTCATTTATAATACTTACTCTTACCAAGGCATGGCAAATAAAAGATAAGCCAGGTAAGAATAGTCTGTATTCCAAAATTTCATTAACAACAAACAAAAACAGCAGAAAAATGTTAGCAATCAAAGAACTACAAGGTTAAGAAGAAGGCTACTTCTTGACCACAAATAATTTAACCTAAAAATTTAAGATGCCCATGGTTTTCATATGCGTGTATCATATACATGTGTTGTTCATCCTCCCTCTCACTGAGCAACCCTTGTCTCCCTCTGGCCGGCTTCCATTCTTTGTCCAAATAGTCCTCCTTTTCCTTTCATGGCATATATGTTCCTTTATCCTCTTTTTTACCCATCTCTTAACATGTCTCCTCCTTTATCACAATCCCTTTCCTTACTTCACAACACATCCACTCACATGCATAATATCAAACTATGAAATTATAAGCCTGCTAGCTAAATTTCTCTGTTGTTGAGCTTTGCATCATATTATGGAATTACAAACACCTTCTGGAGGAAAGTGACCTGAATAGTCTTCTGTTCAACCTACTCTTCAGCTATTGCTATAAAAACAATCAATAATGGGGGGGGGGTTACCAGAAAGACTAGATATCCTTTCCCACTCACTTCTCACACTTGCACTTTTCAGCCATCTTGGATACATTTCTTAACCTATCTTCAATTTAGTTTTCTTACCTGAAAATTGATGGCATACAGTTTATTACATAGGTCTTGTATGAGAACTGACTCATATAATGAACTTAATACAGCACTTGACAACAGAGGAAGCATTCAATGGAAGTTAGCCATGCTAACAAACCAAATATCACATCTGGTTATAGACTTATAGCCTTTAACAGGTGTTCCAGGGACTTGTAGTAATTTTGTAATGATTTGGAGTTCATCTATTGGTAATTCAATGTTCCAGGCTGAGCTTGTTATTTATTAAAAATTTGTTATAGTTTAACAGAAGATGGGTCAATGATAAAGGTGATGTTTAAGTAATTCTACATACTTTACAGCAGAAGTTTCTGATATGTGCTTAAAGGAAGACAAAGGGCTTCATACCATGTAAAACGAGATATCTACATCATAGCAATATGGCAAAGTCCTCTAGGCAAGAAAGCACTTACAATTAAGATGGCAGTTTTAGCAAGGAAAAAACTCAGAAAAATATTTTAAGTACATTTTAGAAGTTAGGATTTTAAATGTTATCCCTTCATATCAAAGTGGGTCTTGTTTTTCTCCCTCCCCTTAAATTAATCAATTATCAAGGATGCTGAAATGTAGGGCTGTTTCATCTGGAAAGTTCGATAAAAAAATCACATGGTTTCTGTCATGAGTTGTGATATCATGATATTATGGAACCCTTAGTGTCAAATATCTACCTTTGGGATATTCATAGGTTTTTGGGTTTATATCTAACAAAACAAGGCAATGTACTGTCCTTTGTAAAATAAAATAGAATGATAATAGCGGTAATGGCTACCTATTGATTATCTGAGCCTCACTATAAATAATTCTTACTGTTTGTGATATAAAAGACACTGTTCAGAAGTTTTTGAAAAATTATTGACCTCATCTATTCTCAGACACTTAGTTTGTGATAGAAGGACCATGGGGTATTCAGCGTTATCCTGCGATATACAGCAGCTTTCAGGACAACTTTGTCTTAGCATCTTGCTATAGAACTTAAAACAAATAAGAGGAAATTGTTTGTTACAGGAAGGACTTCAGAAGTTCCAGTGTTTAGTGATGGAGTGTAATTTAGGCCAAAATGCTTTTATACATAAAGATGTTCCTATTAAAACTGAGAAAGAAGTGAATGTAGCTGGTGAGTTTATGTCTCCACTGAGCCATGTGGTACTCAGAAATCTGGGGAAACATTGTGTGAAGATGCTTTTTGGATGGTATTAATATTCAGATTAGCAGGCAGAGTGAAACAGCTTATACTGTCCCCTGTGCACAAACTTCATCCAATCAGGTAAGTGCTGGATGTGAAAAGGTGAATCCTCCTCTTTCCTGAGTGTGTATAGACTCAGACCAAAATACTGACTTTTCATGGGACTGTAGTCTGTTCCTCTTCAGGCAGAAACAACCCATTGCTTCTCCTGGGTCTCTCCCAGCTAGCTGGTTCACCCTGCAGATTGAGCAATAGTTACATGGACCAACTCCTAGTAACCACTCTATTTCCATATTGAGTCTATGTCTTAGTGAAACAGGGTTCATGCAGATGTTGGTACCATGACACAACATGGCGGTATAACAGATACTGAAAAATTAGGAAGATGATTTTGAACTGATATGTGGATGCTAGGAAGAGTTTAAGATTCACACTTGAAAAATCCTGAGTCCTCTGAAGGGCTGGTTGGTAAGAGTTCCACATGTGAGAGATGCTGTGGGGAAAGTCCTAGCTGGAAACAAGGAAGATGTGATTGGAAATGGAAAAAAAGTTCTGTTGTAAACCAGAAAAGGGGGGAGGGTTGCCAGAAGTGTTGCCTAGTGTTTTGTAGAAACAAAAACCTGTTAGCAATGACACTGGATAGTTACCATAGGTGGTTTCTCAGCACAGTATTGGGAATGAGAGTTAACTTCCTTACTATGAGTAGTAAAATATGAGAGAAAGTAGGTGAATGGAAAGAATTGTAAGCTAGAAAGCAATAAAAACTTGAAGATTAGAAAAATATTTCGTCTGACCTTATTCTAAAAAGGAAGCTTGTAAAAGAGTGCCAAGGGTGTAGTTTGAAATCTCCCATACGGAAATTACCCACCGTGAAGCTAAATCAGTCAAGTTCACAAAGACTAGGGATAGAAATGGCATTATTCACAGAGAGGCCCCTTTAGAGGAGACACAGGTGGTATTGATAAGGAAGGCTGTGGGTCTGTAACTCTACTGGATAGGACCATGGTGCCATTTGGCTGTGAATGTGAATATGCAGGTAAGTCCCCAAGGTAATCAGAGGCAGTCAGGGCTGCATTCCACCACCCTCTCGGACTGTTTTTACTTCATTTATAAAGTGTGGGCCCTGCTTCCTGTTTTCAGTAATCCATAGTACCCATGCAAAGAGCCAGATGGGCCTCTTTGCAAGGGCTGTTTATAGGTGGAGCCACTGCAAAATGTTCTTACAAGTTCTCTGGCCACAGCCAATAAGTTAGAGCTACCCCTGAGGGCTGGAGGGGACAGTGGGCTCAGCAGGCTGAGACTCTAGGCCAAGAGAGAAATATTCACAAGCCTAAGATGCAATGGAACTTGCTTTGCTAAGCTTTTATGTTGATGTGGGTGCCTACCTTGTCCCTTGTTTGTATCTCCATTGGAATATGGAGTTCTATCTCTTACCCAGGGCCACAGGCTCAGAGCTATGTAAGAATCCTAGAAAAAAATTTCAGTTTTCTTTATCATGAATAAAATTTCAATGTGTACATGTAAACAAACAAACAAACATAAGAGTTGTAGGAAGAAGTTTTGCCCCAAGATGAGTCATGTCTTAAGTCTTACTGGAGAGGACTTAGATGTTTCAGTGAGACTTTGGACTGGGGTCTGAGGTTGAACTGAGTGAACGTTCTTGGTTCTTTTGGTCTGGGCTGAAAGAAATGTATGTATTAGCATGTAGTCTAAGGAGGAGCAGAACGTTATGGAGGAGAATGTTTCTCTCGTAAATTGAAATATTGAAGCCTAAACTTCAATATAGTTTTCGGAGATTTTTTTAAAGGGTGGTAGTTAAGGCTAAGTCATTATAGAAAGAGGAAAAGATACCAGATATATTCCCCCTCTTTCTCTCTCCCATTTCCTTCCCTTTCTCCTTCCCTTGTCTTTGCCTCTCCTCCTCTTTTTTTCATACCTCCCATAAGAGTCCATAATGAGAAAGTAATTGTCTTCATCGTGTTGACGATAATTGTTCACAGTTTAATATATGTTTATTTTCCAGGTTCCTCAGCAATACAGTCCCCTCACATGGTTGTATATGCCACCTTTACACCACTATATTTGTTTGAAAACAAAATCTTTACATTAGAGAAGATGGTAAGAATTCAAAACCAAAGATAGATATCCTTATGGGTGGTGATGGGGAGGGACATGTTTTTTGGCTTAGACTAAGAAGTTGCAACATTTCAAATCGCCTCAGTTGTTCATAGCACTATCTAATTATGTAAGGGTAAAATACAGTCACATTTTCTTTTAAAATATTTTTCTATTATACGCAAAGATAAAGGATAAAGATAAAGGAACTAACAGTTCAGTAAAACTGGGTATATCGGTCCTGATTAATCATTGCTTTGCAGCAACTCAAGTGCACATATATTCTTTTATTTTATTTAATTTTTAAAGATTAATCAATTAATTTATTTATTTTATGTATGCAAGTACATTGTCACTCTCTTCAGATGCACCAGAAGAGGGCAATGGATCCCATTACAGATGGTTGTGAGCCACCATGTGGGTGCTAGGAATTGAACTCGGGACCTCTGGGAGAACAGCCAGTGCTCTTAACTGCTGAGCCATCTTTGCAGCCCCATATATTGTTAAAGTGGGATGATGTCCATAAATTTGCGCTCAGTTTGGGGAGCAATTGCCATGGCCTTCTTGTATCATAAATCAATGCAGAATAGATGCTTTTTGCTTTTAGACAATACAGTGAATCAAGAAAATGTAATAAGTGTAACCAACAGCAATAGAATTAAATTATCCATAGTGTAAACACCTAGGCATAGGCATTGTATACATGTTGTTATATATTATTTGCTTTTCTTCCTATGCATGTATTCTGTATTGTGCTCTATACTTTTGCTCAGGGTGGAATTCTATTTTACATTCCATTTGGAGGCCAGAATTTTGTTTAACAGTATTATTAAGGTTTCCAATGGCATTACTTTTTAATTAACAGGTTTAGCAATTACATGATATTTATGGAATTCTGCAATTTTGAGCCATTTCTTTGCTTCTGGGGGTGAAAAAGCAATTGCTCTTCTTTTATAAAATCTACCTATCTAGCATATTTAGACCAATGTAATACATTGAGGACTTGTTCAGTCTTGGCCCTGTGTGGGGAACTTTAGACCCCCTAGCACCTTACCACTGGGGTTCTACATGCTCCACAGTTGATACATTAAAGTAGTAGTATTCTAAAAGTAGTGTAGGGATGTACTGTACACTGGTTGTACACTGGTACAACTGCACAGTATATCCATTTTGTTAGAGTTGAACTTTACAAGTTTAATGAGGATTAGCTTGAGAAGTAAATATTCCGGTAGGGTCACATGGCCACGTGGGTCACTCTCGTCCTTTAGATTAGCATTGGAGCCCAATGTCATCCTCATCCCAGAATCCACTATTAATAGCAAAAGTCTGCCACACAACAGCCATAACATTATAAAAATGATAGGACACATGCAGTAGCATACACAATAGGGACAGAGGCAGTTTCTGTTACTTTTTATCCAAAGTTAAATAGCAACAGCAGTGGTTGAATAGCAGGATCAGAAATTTTCATGTTATCTGGAAATCTGCAACTCCCTACAATCAAAGCCTGTACCCTATTCTTCTCTCAAGCCAAGCCTTCTGTTGACTTTATGGATTCCCTCCTCTTCCCCAATGTTCTTTAAACTCTCTGTGTGTCATGGGCACCATCTCAGATGCTCTAGATGGTAGCAACTCAATGTATGGACCACTACAGAACATCAGCCATCTTTTGTGTCATGTCATGCCTCCTATCCAGGAAATACTCAAGCTGCTTATTAAATGTGTAACACTCAATATACATCAACTCATGTTTTATAATACATATATGCTAGGCCAATGTGCTCTGCTCATACTGTATAGAGATGATTATCACAGACCAAGTTCTTTACCACAATGTACAGAGAACAGAAGTAAGAGGAAAACAACAATTAAAAAACTGTTATTCCTAGATAAATAGTGGTTTCTGGAGTAGTGGCAGAAATAAATACCTGTGTGAATGAGGGGGGAGATCCAAACAATCAGTGGGGGAGGGGAGACAGGACCCAAATCATAAACCTCTTTCTCTTTCTTCTAAAGGAAGCTGTTTAACCTGAGGTATGAGAAGTTATGCTAGTAAATAAGAAAAAGCATGTTCAAAACAGAGAGAAGTTTATCTTAGTCTGGAAGCAAGGAGACTACATAATCCCTGTATTCAGGGAACTAACAGAGGTTGAGTTAATTGTAGAGAATTTTCATAAGCAATTCAAGTTATAGTCAGGATTGAATAGAGAATATAAATACACTATTTTAATCACAAATCCATAAGAAATGATTTCTTCTCTATTGAAAATTTGTAAAACAGAGTATATCACTAAACTTATAGCCCCAAAGAGTGTTAAGATCACATGCAATTAAAAGCTTGCTTAGTTAAGAAGCAATGGAGACTACAGAAGAATAGAGAAAATTATCACAAACTACCGTATGTGATCCAGTACCCCTCATCTCAGGCATTCTAAATAGCTCAGATTGTAAATGAATAAGCTGACCCCGCCTGTCAACTCTGCCCCCTTCTTTTAGAGAGTTTGAAATAGAATTGAGAGAGGAGTAAAGAAGTCTTGGAAAACAAAATTTTCAGCTCACATTTTTTTTTGCATGAATCATTCAACAGACATTAAGTATCTACTTAATCTTAAAAATGCTATTCTAAGTCCCTCTTTATCCCAATTCCTGTCTACGGACTTCTGAGACCCTTTGGTGAGGTTTTTTTGCAGTCAAAATTTAACCAAAATTTGTGGCACTACTTGATACCCAAGCATTGCATAATGTATTGAAAATAAAATGAGAATTTTTCATTTTAAAATTTGTTATGCTAAATCAGGCAAGCCCTTTGATAGATTAGTAACTGTAGGATGGAATTAATACCTTTCTTTGCTTTTCAACCTGCACTTTATATTCTAAAGTTCCAAAAAGAAGAGAGAGAGAGACAGACACACAGAGAGACACACTCGCTGAGAGAGAGAGAGAGAGAGAGAGATAGAGAGAGAGAGAGAACAGAGAGCACACAGAGACAGTGCACAGAGGAAGATAGAGAAACAGAGACAGGAGTGTGTCTGAAATTTTTCTTTTCCAAATGTCTACAACTTACTCTATTTCTAAATGTCATTTTGACTGTAGCTTCATTTCAGGACATATGAATGTGTAACCCTTGCAGTAATGCTCTTTTGAAGTATCCTCTTATTGAATGACTAAGTTTTCCCCTAAATTTCCAGCGACTACTCTTAATGGGTGACTTGATTTCATTGAGGTTTTTTTTTACACCTAACAGAATAAAGGTTGTAGGGAAGTTTGCTTTTTAGATAGTGTAGAGAAATATTTGCTTTTAAGCTACTCTATAAATTACAGAAATTTCTGTTTTTTGTTTTTGTTTATGTTTTTTTGTAAATTTGCAAGAGACATTAAGAAAAAAAAGAGAGAGAAAACATGGATTCTCTTTTAGGCTACTTTTAAAAACCAGAGTATCACTTTTCTCTTAATCTTAAATTTGTCTCATAGTCAGACATTCAGCAAGGTAGAGAGACACAGAGAATAGAAACAGAAACAGAGAGAGACGAAGACAAAGTTGAATTAACCCACACTACCACCACAGATTGCTTTAACATTTAAAGGAAAATAGCAAAATACCAGCTATACCAGAGCCAGTTCCTCTAGGAACTATTTTCTTTCTTTCTTTTTTTTTTTCATTTTTTATTAGATATTTTCTTAATTTACATTTCCCTCTCCCCTCCTCTCAGCCTGATCCCCTGCCCACCCACTCACTCTTCTTGGCCATGACATTCCCCTGTATTGGGGCATATAAAGTTTGCAATACCAAGGGGCCTCTCTTCCCAATGATGGCCGACTAGGCTATCTTCTGCTACATATGCAGCTAGAGACATGAGCTCTGGGGAATCTGGTGAGTTCATAATGTTGTTCCTCTTATAGGGTTGCAGACCACTTCAGCTCTTGGGGTTCTATCTCTAGCTTCTCCATTGGGGGCCCTGTGTTCCATCCTATAGATGACTGTGAGCATCCACTTCTGTATTTGCCAGGCACTGGTATAGCCTCATACGAGACAGCTATATCAGGGTACCTTCAGCAAACTCTTGCTGTCCAATGCAATAGTGTCTGAGTTTGGTGACTGATTATGGGATGGATCCCCTGGTGGGGTAGTCTCTGGATGGTTCATCCTTTCATCTTAGCTCCAAACTTTGTCTCTGTAACTCCTTTCATGGGTATTTGGTTTCCTATTCAAAGGAGGAATGAGGTATCCACGCGCTGGTCTTCCTTCTTGATTTTCTTGTGTTTTGTAAATTGTATCTTGGGTAATCTAAGTTTATGGGCTAATATCCACTTATCATGAGTGCATATCCAATGACTACTTTTGTGATTGGGTTACCTCACTAAGAATGATATCCTGCAGATACATCCATTTGCCCAAGAATTTCATAAATTCATTTTCTTAATAGCAGAATAGTACTCCATTGTGTAAATGTACCACATTTTCTGTATCCATTCCTCTGTTGAGGGACATCTGGGTTCTTTTGAGCTTCTGGCTATTATAAATAAGGCTGCTATGAACATAGTGGAGCATGTGTTCTTATTACCAGTTGCAACATCTTCTGGGTATATCCCAGGAGAGGTATTGCTGGATCTTCCGGTAGTACTATGTCCAATTTTCTGAGGAAACACCAGACTGACCTCCAGAGTGGTTGTACAAGCTTGCAATCTCACCAGCAATGGAGGAGTGTTCCTCTTTCTCCACATCGTCGCCAGCATCTGCTGTCAACTGATTTTTTGATCTTAGCCATTCTGATTGGAATGAGGTGGAATCTCAAGGTTGTTTTGATTTGCATTTCCCTGATGATTAAATATGTTGAACATTTTTTCATGTGTTTCTCAGCCATTCGGAATTCCTCAGTTGAGAATTCTTTGTTTAGCTCTGTATCCCATTTTTTAATGGGGTTATTTGTTTTTCTGGAGTCCAGCTTCATGAGCTCTTTGTAGATGTTGGATATTAGTCCCCTATCAGATTTAGGATTGGTAAAAATCCTTTCCCAATCTGTTGGTGGCCTTTTTGTCTTGCTGACATTGCCTTTTGCCTTACAGAAGCTTTGCAATTTTATAAGGTCCCATTTGTCAATTTTTGATCTTACAGCACAAGCCATTGTTATTCTGTTTAGGAATTTTTCCCCTTTGCCCATATCTTCGAGGGTTTTCCCCAATTTCTCCTCTATAAATTTCAGTGTCTCTGGTTTTGAGACATTTGAGCTTTGTACAAGGAGATAAAAATGGATCAGTTCGTATTCTTTTGCATGATAACCGTCAGTTGTGCCAGCACCGTTTGTTGAAAATGCTGTCCTTTTTCCACTGGATGGTTTTAGCTCCCTTGTCAAAGATCAAGTGACCATAGGTGTGTGGATTCATTTCTGGGCCTTCAATTCTATTCCATTGATCTATCTGTCTGTCACTGTACCAGTACCATGCAGTTTTTATCACAATAGCTCTGTAGTACAGCTTAATGTCAGGCATTAATGTCAGAGGTTCCTTTATTGTTGTGAATAGTTTTTGCTATCCTAGGTTTGTTTTTGTTTTTTGTTTTTTTTTTTATTCCAGATGAATTTGCAAATTGCCCTTTCTATCTCAGTGAAGAATTGAGTTAGAATTTTGATGGGGATTGCATTGAATCTGTAGATTGCTTTCGGCAGGATAGCCATTTTAACTATATTAATCCTGCCAATCCATGAGCATAGGAGATCTTTCCATCTTCTGAGATCTTCTTCTATTTCTTTCTTCAGGGCCTCGAAGTTCTTGGCATACAGATCTTTCACTTCCTTAGTTAGAGTCACACCAAGGTATTTTATATTATTTGTGACTATTGTGAAGGATGTTGTTTATCTAATTTCTTTCTCAGCCCATTTATCCTTTGTGTAGAGAAAGACCATTGATTTGTTTGAGTTAATTTTATATCCAGCTACTGCACTGATGCTGTTTATCAGGTTTAGGAGTTCTCTGGTGGAATTTTTGGGGTCCCTTATATATATATATACTATACTATCATCTGCAAACAGTGATATTTTAACTTCTTCCTTTCCAATTTGTATCCCCTTGGTCTCCTTTTGTTGTCGAATTGCTCTGGCTAGGACTTCAAGTACTATATTGAATAGGTAGGGAGAAAGTGGGCAGCCTTGTCTAGTCCCTGATTTTAGTGGGATTGTTTCGAGTTTCTCTCCATTTACTTTAATGTTGGCTACTTGTTTGCTGTATATTGCTTTTATTATGTTTAGGTATGGGCCTTGAATTCCTGATCTTTCCAAGACTTTTATCATGAAAGGGTGTAGGATTTTGTCAAATGCTTTCTCAGCATCTAATGAGATGATAATGTGGTTTTTGTTTTTGAGTTTGTTTATATAGTGGATTACGTTGATGGATTTCCGTATATTAAACCATCCCTGCATTCTTGGGATGAAGCCTACTTGGTCAGGATGGATGATCGTTTTGATGGAAGTATTTTCTTTGTAAGGATTTCCCATGATTAATTTCTGTAACAGGATACAAATACTGTGTCTCGATGTCCCCGTGTTTCTGGTCTCTCTTTCTCTGTCTCTCTGTGTCTCTTCTCTCCTCTCTTTCCTCTCTGTCTCTGTCTCTCCTCTCACTTCTCTCTCTGTCTCACTCTCTCTGTCTTTATGTATCTCTGTGTCTCTCTTCTCTCTCTTCTATTTCTCTGTCTTACTCTCTGTCTCTCTCTCACTGTGTCTCTCTTCTCTCTCTGTCTCTCTCTCACCTCTCTCTGTCTCACTCTGTCTCTCTGTGTCTCTCCTCTGTCTCACTCACTCTCTCCTCTCTCTCCTGTCTGTCTCTCTCTGTCTCTCTGTCACTTGCTTTCTCTCTCTCTCTCTCTCTCTCTCTCTCTCTCTCTCTCTCTCTCTCACACACACACACACACACACACACACATTTCAGGCAGCAGTTAGGGAGTAATTTAGAATAATGGTTTGACTTATTCCCAGTGGCTTCAGAGCTGAATGTCTGACTTTGAGACATGTTCACCAGGGCAGCTTCTGTTCCCACTGCCAATGTCTCCATTGTCTCCAATGATGGGGACTTCCTCAGGAAAAACCTCCTATTACAAGATTACAGCTTTTCATAGATAAGGCCACTCTTGCCACCTCACAACTCCTTAATACATTTAAAATATTCTAAAATGTTAAGTAACAATTGGTAGCAAGGTTTTTTATTTTTCATTTTTAGATAATCAGAACTTGTTTTACAGCTTCAACATAGAACTAGTACCTAGTGATTGTATATTCTCACTGAAACTTAAGCTTGAGAATGGCTTAATTTCTTCCTTTTTAATAAGCAGACAGCATCTCAGGCAAACTTAAAAGATGCAAAGAAATAGAAATGGTAGTGTCATTTCTATTAAGGAGTTAGGAACATGACTGTTCCCCCTTTTCTGTATTGACAAAAGTGTTGTTATTAAATACAAGAGTCAATGAAAGAGTTCAAATCCTCTTTCTGTCTCTTAGGCGAATTCTGCTGAGAAACTTAGAGAATATGGCCTTTCTCACATCTGTAGCCATCCTGTGCTGGTGACAAGAAGTAGGTCTTGCCCTCTTGTGTCACCCCCCAAACCTCCTCCCTTACCTGCCTGGAAACTCATTCGCCATAAAAAGGAAACAGTGATAACGGATGAAGCTCAAGGTACGTGCCGCGTTGCCATGCAGCCTGATTGATTGACAAGGTATGTGCCGCGTTGCCATGCAGCCTGATTGACTCGTCTCTGGGGGCTTACCACTCTCTTCCATGGACTATGGTATGTATTGAGGTACACCATGCAGTCCTGCACCTAAAGCTGCTTGACCCTTATGTCCAAATTATGTATTTAAAAAGTAAGGATGTATGTGTACTTTACTCTGCCTGCCAGTGTTAGTGGCTTATACTAGGGCTTATTGTATATTTCTCTTTCTTCTTTCTGTTTGATTTAATATGTAAACTAAAAAACTAAAAATAAGAAGAGACTTTCATTCTGAAGGATAATGCAGAATGATAGAGGAATTTGCTACTTAATTGAGCGTTATTTCTTTTCTTGTTCAGCTTCAGAGTACACAGGTGTGTTGCTCTCCTTTCTCACCAGGAATTTCTTACTTCTAAACTCACTTAACACTTAGGCATACTCATAGTCCTCTCTCGGCACACTGTTTCCTTGTTACTTAACAACACTTCCTGCTTCTGCTTCTGTGGTAGCTCCCGTGGACCAAGTGGTTGTCTGGGGAGGTTAATTGATGGACACTATTTCTTTTTAAAGGAAAGATTTATATGAAAAGTCAACTTTGCTGCAAATGCAAAGACTTGTGAAATGTCACCATTTCATATCATTGATCCATGCACAGCCATAATAGAAACTGGCTCTAGACAAAAGAAAGCTGATACTATCAAGATATGTAAACTGTTTCAACTAACTGAAATGTCTCTGTTCATCCTTGCTTACCTCTCCTGGAAGCCCTGGATAAGTACGTGCTCTCAGTGGCACTGCCTGATAATCTGAAGGATTCTGGCAGTGTGCATCACACTTGTTAACTTTTCAGATGCTGTCCCAAAGAAGCCTGAGCAGTTCCTTGAGATTTCAAGTCCATTTTTGAATTATAGAATTACTCCATTTACGATTCCAACAGAAACGTAAGTTACGTGACCTTCTCACTGGTGCCTCTTCTTACCTTTGCATCTGTGTTGTATGTGGTTAAATAAAAAAGTCACACTTAATGGGAAGAGTGTTGGAAGGATATGGAAGCCAAATACATAGGCATATTCACACAACTATTAAAGGGAATATCTTACAGACCTTGATGATATCATCTCATTTATTATCAAATACTTTGATTATATTCTTATGTATGAGCATTAGAGAGTAAATATTTGCTATCCCTCCAAAATGAAATGGGGACTTTCTAGCCCGTGAGTAGCTGGGTTTATAAGGAATGATTCTTTTCAAGGTAGAATTGAGTTATGTGGGGGCTGTGATTTCTTACCATCTATCTGTCTGTGAGGAGACTCCATGAGCTTTTGATCTTACTGATAACTGCCAGACCTCATCGCTAGCAGAGGAGCTATTGTCAGTTGATAGCTCAGGTCGAGTCAATTTTCTTTGTATGTGTGGACTCTGTTACATTGCCCCTGTGGATGGTCCCACAGCCATGCATATGGGCAGTTATTATTGGATTCAGTGACTTCTCAAAAGGAGAAAGAGGTAGAGGAGAATGGGAGAAGGGGAGGAGGAGGTGAAGGAGAAAGAAAAGGGAAGACTTAGGTTATGGGGGAGAAATAGCTAGGAATGGTTGGAGGAGGGGAATAGAGGCAATTCCATGCATGTATGGAATTTGCAAAGAAAAAAATACATTTAAATAAATAAATAAATAAATAAATACAATTTAAGTTGTGTTCTAGGAAGCAGCACAGCATGGCTTGCCTTGTAAGGGAGAGCAGGGCTAAGGAAGGCTGAGGTGGCATTTTTGTGGGTTAGTGAATGATAATTGAGGGATATTTTTGAGTGAAGCCACTAAACTTTCTCTCCATTTGATATAAATGAGGTCATCAGGTTTCATCAGCCCAGACCACATATAGCTGTTAGCCAAAGTCAGCATTTGTGCACAGTGGGATGAATTCTCCCTTCAATGTGCCCCTTCTGACCTAGGAGTATCAGTAGACAATCACAGAGTGCTCATTTATAGAGCAAGGTAGCTGGACTGCACATACCCTAGGTTTTGTGGCTAGAAGTGGTTTTGAAGGTCTGGGAGAATATTCTGTGAACAGTGTAGGTAGGTCCCCCTTTGGACTGAACAAATGGAATTGGCAATTGATCTCATAAGTGGGTGTCCTCTGATTCCTGATGCCCTGCCCAGAACCTCTTTTCTCACTCAGTACTCACAAAATAGAATAACATAAAGCTAACCCAGCAGCTTTGGAACAGTGACAGTCTTCATTGTCCAATAGTGTCTCATTTTATCTGAGACTTTAATGATTTGCTCTCTACCCTCCATATTTGCACTGACATAATCTTGAAAATCACTTATATATAACCTGAAATTGGAGCTTTTCCTACATTCTTCTCATCTTTATAGTTTAGTACTAAAGTCATCTTTAACAAAATAACATTTTGAACAGCAATGTAGGCATTTTTATAAAGTTCTTCAAAACTCTTGCAGCCTCTACTTAGTTCCAAAATGGTGTCTACAGTTTCAGATAGTTAGCCTACTTCTGGGTATCTATTCTGTTTGAGTGTAGGATGTGGAAACAAAGTATCATAAGTGTGTTGATTGTTAATTACAAAAATATATCTCAGACCTGAAAGCCAGCAAGTCCACAGTAAAGATGTCAATTCACCTAATGTGTGGGAGGGACCACTTCCTTACCCAGCCCTCTTTCTGCCTCCTCACAGGCTTCAAGTGACACCCACACTCCCCAGAGCACAAATCTCAGTTATAAGGACTTTGCTTTTCCTCCTAATGGCTTCCCTAGAATTCTGTTTCCTAAAACCAGTGCCCCAGGGTTTTGGTTCAACACAGGTACTTGACCTTGAAAGCATATGCGCTTTCAGAGCTTTTGTGAAGCTGCATGTCCTGCGTTCTCCAAGAGGACAATTCATGAAGCTATTAAAATATGCTTCTGGATTTATTCCCCTGATTATTTCCACACCAATTTTATTACTGTTAGGTTTCTAGATATATAAAATAATATTGTGTAATTTATTTTCTATTTCCTTCGCATTTTCAGCTGAATACAATTTGGTATTTAATACAACACTAATTATTCAACAGGTGTTTCTACTCAGTAAATATTGAGTAGAAAATATTTTGAGGCACTTAAATCATTCAGAAGCTTCTTAATATCTTCTAACTTGGTATTTTTAGTCACATGTAACTATGCATATTTGACTTATTTGGGCACTTTTCAGAGTATTTTAATTTTGTAAACATTTAAAGTGTTGAATAAGAGAAATAGTCTTCTCCAGGGATACCCCCCCCCCCCACAACACACATACTCTAACTGGTTATCTAACATCAAGTAGTCAGCCTTGAAATCATATATCTACACAATTAACATTACATGAACTAAGCAGGTTGTATTTATATATTTAGAAATGTACATACATATATGTGTATATGCATGTATATGTTTACAAATAGACATATACATTCATATATGTATATATGTATATATCACAACAATTAAAGAAAAATAGGGCATGAACTTCAGAGAGAGCAAGGGGGTACATGGAAGGGGTTGAAGAGAGGAAAAGCCAGATGGAAAATGATGTGATTATATTTTAATTCCAAAAGTAAAAATATAATTGTAAAGTATTGAATGGATTACATAATAGATATATAGTATTACTTTTCCCTTTAGTGTGACAAAATATTGGACAAAAGCAACTCGTGGAAGGAAAGGTTTGTCTTCACTCATAGTTTGAGGGTCCATTTCATCATGGTGGGGAAGGCACGCTCAGTTGGGATGGGAGACAGTTGATCACACTGCATCTTCATTCAGGATGCGGGGACAGCTGCATGCTAGTGCTCAGCCTTACTCCTTTACATTCAGTCCAGGACCAGAGCCCATGGAATGATGCTACCTCAGTGTAACCCAAACTAAGACAGTTCCCTGCAGACATACCCAGAGGCTGATCTCTCAAATGATTCTAGATCCTATCAAATTGACAATATTAGTCCTCACAGGATATGGTAGATGTTATGCTTTCAGATATAGCTTAGTCTTTCTGAGGATATGTGATGGATCATTTCCATGGTGGAAATATAAAATGACAAAGAAAAACAATCACAATTTAAGCACTCAACTCATTGAATTTTCTAGTGTTAGGGACCAAAGCCAGTTAATAAGTTAACTCACACTGTCATCTTACTCTGGATCAGTTTAACCTGCTGGGCCCACTCTGTCTTTTCACCCTTATGTCTCTATTATGTCCCAGGGAGATGATTATTTTTGTTGCTCTTTTATTTTTATTTTTTTATGCTTCATAGTTTTCCCAATTACTTCTGTACTGAAAGTTCTCTAGAGAAACAGAATGAGTACATGTATGACTACATGATAGCTGTATCAGTGATATAGACATCATGTAAACACACGGATACTGTGAGATTTAATCAGCTTGCATGGTCGTGCTGACTGAGATATTGTCATGAGAGACCATTGGCATTTAGAGAACTGGAGAAGTAATTAGTGTAGCTATCTCAAACTCATACCAGAGAAGTCTGGGAGGCAGCAGTGTGACTGCCATTTGGCTGGAGGGTTAGGAATGCCACTGGACAAGTCCTGGAGTTGTGATGTCCATGAGTGTGTAACAGTGTGACTTCCATGTGGCTGAAGGATTAGGAATGCCACTGGACAAGTCCTAGAGTTGTGATGTCCATGAGTGTGTGACAGTGTGACTTCCATCTGGCTCTGAAGGATTAGGAATGCCACTGGCCAAGTTCTGGAGTTCAAAGGGCAGAGTCCTTAGAGTTGTGATGTCCATGAGCAAGATGAGAATAGTCCAGGAGGTAGAAGGTAAAGCCATCTTTCCTCGGCTGTCCTGGGCTATCCAGACTACTGCTGACTGGACAGTGCCTGCCTACCCCAAGGGCAGAACATTTCCACTCAGTACACTAATGTCCTTGTTAACATCCTGCAGAGATCACCTCATATACACACCCAGAAGTGGTGCTTTACTGGCTGTCTAGAGATGCCTTAGTGCCTTTAAGGAGATTGACACTGGATACTGATCATTTTCATCTGACTGGATTTGCATACTAATTAGAGGTTTTATTATAAAACGTGCATTATAAAACTTCAGCTTCTTGACACCAGAACCAATTTTCTTACAGTTTATATTATAGTACACAGCCTTTAAGAGTCTCTATGTCATTAGAGTCTAGGGTCAAAAGTGGATTGATTTCTTAGCTCAAGTTCACCAAATTGCTCCCATACTCGAATCTCTTTAAGTTCTACCTTTAATATTTGATTAAGGTGGATAAAACTCTAGCACCCAGAAACAGGCAACCGCTACTTTCTTGTCTTCCACTAATCTATTAATTGCTGAGATTCGTTATAATTCATTTGCATCTTCAAGCTCTGGAGGCAAAGATGTGGCAATGTCAATTGTTTGTGGAAGACATGCCCTAAACCTGTTCTGCTGTACAACCAGATCTCTTGGGTTAACATAAGAGCAATTATCATAGAGAATGACTACTGCTATGATTTCCTTTCATTGAAATTTCATCAGTGTAATGCCATAGCTTTGCTCATTCTTGGCTCATGATTTTATGAGACAATTGGAGCGTCATAAATATGTTTCTGCTACCCTCTAGTGGGAGTTATGTGAAAGTCTGAGAAGTCAGTCGATGAAGGCTACATTTTGAGAAATTATTTTTGCTTTGGTTTTGAGGCAGGATCTCACTATATCTTTCTAGCTAACCGAGAGTCTAATATATAGGTGAGGCTAGCTGTGAATTCACAGTGACTCACCTGCCTCTGCTTTCTGCATGCTGGGATTAAAGGCATGTGCCACCACGCCCAGCTATATGTGTAGAATTTGATTTTTTCTTCGAAACAGTTGTGTAAAATGCAGGTAGTATGATAAACATCTCATCGTGCCAATGAAAGTCATGCAAGAGTGATATTGTCTGGACTATGTCAATGAGTTCTTGAGGAACTGTCTTGGGTACACAGTATGAAAGTCACAATTAGAAGCCTAAGGGCTTAGAGTCCAGGATTAAATTTCCCACACCAAGAATTTCATTGGTACAAATACTCTGCTAACTCCACTAATGCTGATAATCAAATTCCCTGTATTTTGATAATCAACACACACATCTTTAAAACAGTGTCCCAGAAAAACAAAACAAAACAACAACTTTTATGGCAATACGTTGACTGATGAGGTAGTAGGATAGGAAGTAATGTAATAAGTTATTCAGAAGTAATTTTTAAAATTTTCTCTAAAAAAAATAAAAACAAAATGAGCAGAATCCTCCCTTTTTTGTTGTTGTTGACAAAACTAAGCTTAGTCACTGATCACTGTTAGTCAGAAATTACAGTAACCGAAGTTTTGTGGGTTTTTTTTCTCCACTAGACATTTTGTCCAATCTGTCATTAAGAAAGGAACACCATTGGGATCCAGTCTTCCTCCCCTCGTGGAAAATGATTCAGTTGCAAGTACCAGCCAAGGGGAAATGAGCATAGTAAATGGAAACCAGTCTCAGGTACCAACCAGCTCAAGCCTGGACCATACGAGGCTTATCTTCAACTGTGTGCTATCTTCTGTCTGCAAAGTCTGCATACACCAGATGTCAGAAGAATGAAGAATTCTCTTAAAGCCTACTTTCTATGTACCTTATGTATCTGTGGCCATTAGACAGTGGCCTATCCTTCCATTGTCCAAGTCCACGTGTCCTCTCTGGCTTGCACTGCCTATCAACTGTTACAGAAACTATATAAATTTCTAATTCGGGCAATTATGCATATACTTATAATTGTTCCTTTTCACTTTGCAGGGCAATATCGCATTGCAAGTTATACTTGGAAAAGGTAAATTAATAATCCTCTCATGTTTTTGCTCTCTCATAGTGATCAAAGCACACAAAATTCTTGCTTCTAGACAAACTTATTTCTCCCTTCTCCCACCTGAGCCTCTTCTCAGCATTCCCATGATTTCCTAATTCTAGTCTACTCCATCCTAGAAATGTGTGACAATTTCATAGGTTAAATTTAAACTAAAATAGAAATGGATGAGGTTGTGTTTAAGGGTCTGTGATAAAAATGGCCATCTGATTGTTTTATTTTGGTGTTTTGTGTCATGTAAGACAGGGTCTCGCTAATCACCCAGACTGACATACAACTCATTAAGGTCCAAGTTGGTCTCAAGCTCTTAATCCTCAAGGTGGCTGGGTCTGCAGGCAAGTGCCCACAAGTGCATGCCATTTAATGCATGCATGCTGTGGTCAAAATACCAAAACCATTGTCAGTTCCTGTTAGTAACTAAAGACTTCCTCAGAACTCAAGCCCAAAAGAAATGTCCACTACATATCTATGAAAATGTTGGTTTAAGATTCTACGTAAGCTTTGTGACAGAGTTTGATAAATATAAGTTGTAGTTACATTGCCACTGAGAGGGATGATTAAAGGGCTGACTGAACACACCAGGGCATATTTTCATGGTGCCCTCTGAATTCTGGACTGTCCTTTTTAAAAAGAAGACCTCTGTAATGATTTTAATCACATAGACTAATTAATTTGTGTTGCAACGTTGTAATTTCTAAAGAACCGGTTCCTAAATTACCAAAGTGGTTTTAAGTTTCCTGAATTATAAAAGCCAAGTACATGAACCATACCTTCACAAACTTTAGGACTGCATTTAAGTGACTATTGTTTACACTTTCTCAGAACTTGAATTACACTTTATTATTTATTTATGTTTATTATTGAATTACACTTTATTATTTATTTATGTTTATTATTGTTTACACTTTCTCAGAACTTGAATTACACTTTCTCATGACTTGAATTTGAAATGTTCTCTGCTGTTCACTTTTCAAACTTTAGCAGCCTGTCTGTCACTTAACAGTTTAAGATATTCCTGATATATGATATGTCCTCTCTTCTTCCCAGATGAACCTTCAGAGCCTGCATTGGCGGACTTACACCAACTTGAGGCTGTTAGTTTAGACAGGGATTTGATCAGCTTGACTACAGCGACACTGGACAAGTCACAGGAAGAGTTAGCAATAAACGAAGGGGTTGCCAAAGAAATATGGCTAGACTTTGAAGACTTTTGTGTGTGCTTTCAGTAAGTATTCCAGTGCCATTCATCTGACCAGGTACTGCTGGATCAGCTCCAAGCTCTAGTACCACACAGGCTCACAGCTGGGGCAGTTTCTGCATTTTTATTTATAGGTTTTATGATCTATCAACTATTAACTTTCATTTAAAAGAGGAAAGCAAATATCAGCTGGGGGTTAAGTATATATAATTGCTAAATTGACATTTAGCATATAATAAGGTGGCATATAATTAAGTATAACTATATATACTTAATTATACATATAAGGTTAGTATAATACAAATATTTTTTTCTTTTTATTGAAAATGAAGTCTTCAATAAATGGATATGGTACATTCAGACTATAGTTTCCCATCTTCAAGGGGAAGGACCCAATGGAAACCTCCTATTTACTTTCCCTATGGTGTGGGGTTATGGGCCTCTGTACCCTCTTCCACCTGCTGCTGAGAAAAATACTGGATGCATTGACTATCTATCCACAGAGCACATTATCAACCAAACCCCTGTCCAGATGCTCTTCGTTCCTCCTCAAATGCTTCTTAATCAATATGAATTTTCCCACGGAGATAATTTTGTCCCTTTATCACAACAAATGTTGCAGTTCTTTAAAAGTTTTTCTGCCTATGATTATTTGAGTCTAAGAAACTAAACATGTGGTACTAGTTTTGTATGTAATGACAATAATTGATCATAAATATTTTCTTTTTCAGCCATATATATATTTTCCACAAGCCAAGTTCTTATTGTCTTAATTTTCAAAAATCAGAATTCAAGGTAAGTGCATTAAGCTTTTCATTTTATGCATAAGGTTTATGTAGAATCACATTACTAAAAGATACTTTTATATATCTCAAGCATTTCTAAATCTCTTATCTAATTATAATTTAAACAGCAGTTTTCAGTTTTTCTATTCACTCCTTGTACAGACCATGAGACATACTTTACTAGTTTGCATCCCCAAAAGTCACTCGCCCACATGTTTGGATACAATTGAGATAATGTATGTAAGATACATAGAAGAATGCCTATTAGTAAATCATGATATATGTTGGCTGCCATTTATCAAATACAGTTCTCAGTTTTTTGAAACCTCTCAACTGTTTTAAAATATGTGCATGTGTAGTGACACAGTCAACTATTCTTTGTCCTGTTATTTTCATAAAGTGATGGTCATAATTATTTTCCTATAAAATGTCAATTTAGCAAAATAAGGTGGCATGCCTATGTGACTCTTTCATTCCCCTAATATGTTGCAACTTAAAGGAAACATGAAATAGATGGTTGGATGGTTACTGATAAAAACTGAGGAGGCAGTGATTTGGAACGTCTTATGTCATGCTAGACATTTCTTGCAATCATTGTATAGTTTGTTGACTAACAAGGTTTCCTTTTTTCACAGTGTGGCTAGAGAATCATCATTCCTATATTAACTGGTTCTTTAATATGGTGGTAAAGTAGCACTTCTATACATACTTCTACAGCAGAATGGCAATTATATTTGTTGAATATACTTATATTATTCCACCATTCAAAATGATACTAAAGGACCATGGGGTTAGGAAGCACGAAAAAGGCAATAGTCACAAGTACAGCCTTAGAGTCAAGCTTGAGCTCCAGCCCTGGCTTGGCCGCCTATGCATTGTGCCTTTGGCAACTCATTCACCCTCCTTTGTATTTTCCTGGAAATTAGTTATACTCATAGTTTTCTACAGAATGCACTGAAAGCCTAACCTCATAGCCATACATGACTGTCTTTCCAAACAACTCTGATCTGATCAATCACTTCACTGTATGTCCAAAACAAAACCCCACCCTGGATGAACACCAGCAAGCCATGCTTATATTTCTGAAGATCTGGTGAAAAGAATGAAAAGAGATTTTTGTTTGTCTGTTTTTAACATATACCACACTCTAAAATGCCTAAATGCATCCCTAGTAGGCATTTTCTTTTGCTGCCATCTGACTCTGCCCTTATGCTCAGACTGGGACTCCTCACCTGTCTGGATCTGACTCTCTACCCTCAGCCTGCTCACTTTCTCACGACTTTAGTTCTGGAATTTGCAGTTCCCCTATCTTTGTTTATGGAGAAGCCTGTGAACTACCCTGTGACTGACTGGATGAATGAACTGCTAAGCTTGACACCTGCTCTGATTTCTTGCAGTTTGTGGAAGAGCGTGTACCTTACTATCTATTTGTGGACAGCCTGAAGCCTATCGAACTATTGGTTTGCTTTTCTGCTTTGGTGCGCTGGGGGGAATCTGGAGGTAAGAGGGTTCTGAGAGTGGGATCATCTGGATGTCCAGAGCACAGGTGGGCTTAGGAACATATAATGATAAAATTGAGGACATAGGTGATGAAACAGTACACAGGACTGCCCTGCCACTGCCTCTCTTGCTGATGTTTGTCTCACAATGGGGACTGTGCTGACTGTGCCCCTAGTTCTCTCTTGGTCACATCCTTTCACTCACATCTTTGGCACATGTAGTCTTGCCTTTCTTTTAATCTCTACTGGTCATCTTCCTCATGTTCTTTGGTACTTGATTGGATGATGATCTGAGGTGATCCTTCAATTTCAGCCCTTTTAGGTTCCTCTGTGACTTTTGGTGCCATTTCCACCATGGTTGTATGCTGGAGGCTTATCCCCCAGTGTGGTTGGTGTTGCTGTGCAATCTTTATGTGGTAGAGCTTTGCGGAAAACATCTAAGTCCTTGGAAGTGCTGCACATGGATTGGGTTAATGCTGGTCTCAGACAGAATCTGACTTAATGAGAGCAGGTTGCTACTTGTGGAACCTCTGCATATTCTTGGCCCCTTGTGCACACAGCTAGCTCCCATTGCTGTGTTATACAAGTCGAAAGAGAGCTAACGTGGAATCTAGTACAGTTCTCTTAGATTTCTAGACTCTGAACTAAATGAAACTTTTTGTTTTCTCTTTCCTTCCTTTCCCTGATATTTATACCAGTGCTTAGCTAAACTCTGCCTAATCTTTGGATGCAAAGAGCATCTGGATAAGCCTGGGAACAGGGAAATCCCTCCAGGCCAGCCCAGTCAACACTTAGAGCACTGACGTCAGCAAGCCCCTCCTCTGCAGACGGTCACTAGTGTGTTCCTTCCTGCACTCTCTCTCTTTCTCATGAGTGACTACTTTAACCCTTGAAGTCTCCTTTCTTCCAGTCTCTGCTCTTACTGGCATTCATTTCCATCAAAAGCTGTGCTGCTAGAGTTAGTTAGAAAGTCTGGCCTTATTTACCCACACAAACTCCAGGAGGCCCTAACCTACCCTGCCTCTTACTTACTAGGTGGACTTCCCTGACTTGTGCAAGACCATATATGTACATAAGATAACTCTGTGACCCTTTGGCCTATTTTGTTAAAGCATATCTTTAACTCAGGGTAACCATGTCACATTATAGTTGCTCAATAGACATGTCCCAACTACTCAAGAATTGTGTATGGTGACTGTATTAATGGTCAGGTCTTTTATCCTTTGGCATCGATTCCAATTGTGTTGAATAGTGAATGTTTCATAGCAGGTACCAAATAATCACTTAATAAACTTGCTAAAGTTTAGTGATCTTAGTTTAATACATTGACTTGGCTTACAGCTCTGAAGTTCTCATGTTTTAAGACATTGAAGTTCTCCATGCATGAGGATACTGTGCCTTTGTATCTTTTGCCTGAGAGTGTTCTAGAAGAAAGGCACAATGCATTTTGTTCTCAGTCAGTCATTGATGAAAAATAATTATTGATGCCCATTTAAAGAAGCACTTACTTGGCTTTAAAGTTAAATTTTTTCCTTTCATCTTCTATATAAATTCAAAGACTGAATTTGAAAGCCAAGCACTTATGTAGACAACAGAATATTTTGATTTTCTTAAACACTTTCTCAGAAACCTCTTACTGTTCTGGATATTGCACAATTTTCCCCATTAAAATTGAATCCTGGAAGATATTCTAATCATGTACATAGAGATGATAAAAAAAAAAAAAAAACATAGTGGCAGACTATGATGAAGTGTCCCTCCATGTTCTTCTTTCCCCAACTTTCTCATCCTAATTTTTCTGTCTGAGGAGATGAGTATGAAGTGCAAACTGAACAGGTCAGCTTCATTTCCCAAACTTACATACGTAGCTTCTGGCATTTCAGCAATGCTTTTAGACTATCTTCAGTACCTGATTCACCTTCATGATTACATACGGTATTACTGGACAGAAAACAGTGCAAGTGGAGGCCAGTAATTCTTCCATGATCATATCTCAACACATCTCCCCTTCTCCCAAAGCCTTAACAAAAGATAGCCCTCCCGTGGAGCCGGGACTCCTGACAGCTGAAGCCATCACCTGGAAATCCCTGAAGCCTCTTAGTGTTCTTCTGAGGATTCACACCTATGCCACGAAGGCCAGCATGGTGCGCCTGCCTGCCGGGTATGGTCTGACATGTTTCCATGTTTGAGGCTTTTAGGTAGACAATGGGGATTCTACCTTATTGTTTTCTTGAGTGAGATTCAACAAGGTACTTGTCTACCATTGGGATTCCTGAGAGAAAGAGAGAGAATCCTTTCAATAAATATTCTTAGGGCCTTTGGAAGGATCATTGTTGGGCATCCAGGGGCTGTATATGTAAAGAACATGGCTTAACCCAGAATTTTCTAAAATGAATGTCAATAATTTCTCTTGTATTCTCATAAATCTTACTATTCTTTAACAAGAATTCTACATGATTCTGCTTAAATTTGGATTCCATTTAAATTATAAAATAGCATTTCTTCTCACCAACCTAGAATCTCACCTGTGGTATATTGTTATTAGATGTTATTTTTAATTATAATAAACTAGGCAAACACATCACACTTTCTGTTTGAAGGAAATTACAAACCATGAAAGAATTGTGTTGATTTTTAGCATATAAAATTTGGAATACTGTCTCATATTTCAAATGGAAATATACTTTTACTGGAATTTTATCCTGAGATCCATCTTTTTAATTATACGCCGTCAGTGAAAAGTTATAGACTGTGCAGAAAGCAGACCCTAAGCAACAAAACAAAATGCTAAAGCAATGTGTGCTGTGTATCCAGAATGTCTAAAAAATAAAATAAAAATCTAAAAAAAAAAATCAAATTTCTCAGTCTAGACTCTGTATGGAGAGAT
This sequence comes from Mus minutoides, assembly GCA_902729485.2. Taxonomy (NCBI): domain Eukaryota; kingdom Metazoa; phylum Chordata; class Mammalia; order Rodentia; family Muridae; genus Mus; species Mus minutoides. The sequence continues at coordinate 263,828 of LR755153.1, read as the reverse complement.
TCTCCAGAAATTAAATTAATCCTCTAATTCAGTGGGTCTCAACCTTCCTAACACTGTGAACCTTTACTACAGTTCCTTATATTGTGGTGACGTCTCAACCATAAAATTATTTGTGTTTCTACTTCATAACTATAATTTTGCTATGGGTAAGAATAGTAATGTAAAATTCTGATATGCAGGATATCTACTACATGACCCCTGTAAAAAAAGGTTGGTTGACCTGAAAGGGTTCACGACCCACAAGTTGAGAACCACTGATCTTACAGTTTACACATCAAGAACAAGGGTTTAAAAGGGGATGGTCCTGGAGTTGCATCTTTCCACAGAGGCCCTGAGCCATCACTGTGTTTTGAACATCCTCTAAAGGACTGGAAGGGAGGAAAATGGTTATCTCTGTTTTCAGTCATACTGGATAGGAGGGAGAAAATTTACATATGTGAAATAAGATGTGTTTATGATTCTGCAAAGCCAAGAAAAAACAAAAACAAAAACAAAAAAAAAATCTAGAGTCCTTGTTAGCAGCACAGGATGTGTGGGAGACATCTTCAGTTTGTGAAAGTCTGTCATTTTGTCTAATTGTTTCTGTCATCTACAATTAGTAAAACACAGGCTTCTTTGATTGTCCTAGAGTGCAAATCTAGGTAGTTATCCCTTCTGTCTTAAAAAAAAGATACCAAAACAAAACAACTCTTTACTAACTTCTGACTTCCAAACTCTGATCAAGCAACTAGCAGAGTTGAAATCCATGTAACAGAGGCAGCATGATCTTCACATGGTTTCCATTCTCTCTAGGCGGCATATGCTACTCTTCAATGCATATTCCCCTGTGGGGCATGCCATACATGTCTGCAGCATGACAACGTTTGTCATTGGGGATGAAGATGTTGTACTGCCCAACTTTGAGCCGGTAAATATCCTAGCAAACCTGCCACCTCTGGTTTCAAGGTTTTAGCTCAATTTTATTATTTATTTATTTATTTATTTATTTAGCCACTCCCCCCAATTAAACCATTTGTATATCATCTAAGAAATAGTGAAATGTAATCTCTGAGAAACACAATAATTCATCCCTGACAACTATACATCCCTCTCCTCTGTTGACTCTTTTTTAACTCAATTCTTTTTTTTTTTTTTTTTTTTTTTTTTTGAGACAGGGTTTCTCTGTATAGCCCTGGCTGTCCTGGAACTCACCTTATAAATCAGGCTGGCCTCGAACTCAGAAATCCACCTGCCTCTGTCTCCTGAGTGCTGGGATTAAAGGTGTGCGCCACCTCTGTTGAGTCTTGAATGGTTATCAGCATGGCCTCGGGTAGATGCAGTGGTCTTGGATAAAGCACCAGTAAAGTCCTGTGGACGTCACTTAAAATCTGAGTGCTCCTTCTTAGCTATTTCTTCCTTACTCTGAGGAATTTAGGGTGTGTATCTGGGATGAGGAAGAGTCAGAGAGTTCCACTAGAAGCATCCGTCACTTTATCTCCTTTCCTCTTTCTTCTTGTCCTTTCTCTGCTCTGAGAGAAATCGGGTGCAGTAACTCTAAAACCCTCCCTTTGTTTAAAATGTCCTCCATCTACCTGTGTGTCTAGGGGAGGTAAGAATTTTCTATGTTCTACTGTCTGACACGTAGTACTTTCTCATCTCTAATGACTTACTAAAAAGTCCATAATAAACAAACAGAAAACCCAAGAAAACCAGCTGAAACCTCCAGATGGTACAAACAAAGGGTTCTCAAAGGCAGCCGGACAGCCTTGCAACAGAAAGAGGGTTGAAGTCTGGGTCTTTCCACTGTGTTCTGATGGCCTAGCCATGTCTGACTCATGTCCCCTTGCCTGTCTAGACAAGGTTCTACAAGTTTCCTCTAGGCTTCCTTCTGTTGGTTGTGCTGTCTCTTCACAAGATTTTTATTCTGCTCAGTAGGGACTAAGGGAACAACCACAAGTTGATCTATTTGGGTGTTCTTTGTTTCCTTGACTATTCTGGAATGTTTGTCTGTTTGTTTGTTTTGTTACTTTGGTTTTGTGGAGATAGGAGTTCACAATGGATCCCAGGCTAATCTAGAACTCATGGTCTTCCTGCATCAGCTTCCAGAGTATCTGGGGTTACAAGCATGTACTGCCATGCTTCGTTTTATCCTGCTTATTTAAAATTCTTCTTTAAAACAATACTTGGGTGCCATGCATTATCCAGCTTGCAGGGGAATTAACCCCTAATGATTATGTTGTTGGGAGATTTCTTATTTCTCTGATGGCATAATGTTCCTATGTTATAAGGGTTATTAGACTCAAGATTAATCTCTATTATGCTTTTATTCTAATGGAAGTACAAAGGCATACCCTTGGCCATGAGCTGAGAGACCCTAACTCCCCAGAGTCATAACTGGTCATTGCCAGATCTTCTACATAGCCGGATGATTTATCTGGGTAGAGGCTTACCTTAAGTAGTCCACCACTGTGTCAAGGCCTCCCTCAGTGCTGATGCTTGATGTGATCCTGTAGATCAAGCATGAAGATGAGAATGCGCCTGTTTACCAACAGTTTAAACCCAGCAGGCATCTGTGTTTCCCAGGAACATTTGCTGGGCCTACTCTCAGTCCTCTAAGCATCCATAGAACAATGACTATGGCACCCCCTACAGAAACAGTAAAGATGGTTCAGTCAGTTTTCCTCCTACTTCCTCTAAGTAGGCATGTGCTGCTCCAGGCAACTCAAGCACTACCCAATATACACGAACCAGGGCAGTCTTCAGACGTCTCAGACTGGTTGATTCTTGGAATCTCTGGTCAACTTGGAACTCCTAGTGTTTCTCAGATAGCTGGAGGGAGGTACCAGCCCAAACTAGCCTATCCACTGGGCTTTATCTTGCAAAACTCTCTCCCTGAAATCTTCTCTAGCCGTAGTCCTCAAAATCCCAGTATCTTGTCAGCCTAACTCCTAGACATCCTTTAGACCTAACTGTGAACATTAATACCACGGAGTTTTCCCCTCTCCATTATAAGGCTAGAGTTCCTCTTCCTCTGCCCCTTTTGGAGGATTTCCAGCCTTTGTTTCTTGTTTTCTAGACCATCGCATCAAATGAAAAGCCTCAGTTCACTCTATTCTATACAAATAAAATAACCTTAAATCAATCACAAAGCAGAGGATATTCTTCCCCAGAGGTTGAACATTTACAAACTTAGTTGCCCTTTAATACATGCATGTTCTTTCTTCACAGGAGAGCTACCGATTTACAGAACAGTCTATAATAATTATGAAGGCTATTGGCAACGTGATTGCTAATTTCAAAGACAAAGGTAAATTGCCTGCAGCCCTGAGGGATCTGCAAGCAGCTCACTACCCTATCCCTCTCAACAACAAAGAACTCACTGCTCAACACTTCCGGGTAAGCAATTTCTGGTTCTGATGCTGACAGCAGGAAGCCACCCATCTGAAAGTTTTAGTCCAAATGCTGAGCCTGGGGAAGTGGTTTGCAGAGAGGAATCTAGAGGAAAAGAATACGATAGTGGCTTTTCGGGGCTCCTGAGCCTCACTCACCCAGAGGTTTTTGCTAAAATGGAAATGATGTTTCCATAAAGGAAATTCATCAAGCAGTGGATTTTATTTTTTCAATAGTCCAAGTTGCCCTCATATAACACTAGCTTGTGCTAAGTAGCTTTCTGGTTTCCTAGATACTCTGCAGGAAGGGAAGTCGGGATATTTTTGGTTATCTCTTAAGGAAGGAAACTGAGGGGTACTGATCCACCCCAGCTGCATGGCAATCCGGTTGCATTTGCTTTTATTTGTTCCTTTTTGTTCAAGATGTTTTTCAACTTCTGTACAACTGATATTCAGACTAAATTATGTTTGTTATGGGACTGTCGTGTGCCCTGTGGTATGTGGCACAGATCACTTGCCGCCACTGTATATGCTGATAACATCCAGTTGTAACAACAGAAAATGCCTCTTATTTTATCACATGCTGTTTGAGGAGGAATTTCATACCCAGAATGAAAAGCACAGGGCTCTCAGTTAAGCTGTAATTTTGTGTAAGTTAATAGTATGCATCATGCTTAATACAAGCACGAGGAAATTTTCTTTTGCATTAAAAATATATTTTATCATTACTTACATGTGAGCTGATGTTGGCTGTTGTTGGCAAAGTCTTTATAAACTACGACTATACCCAACCTGGAAGAGCACCTTGCCAAGCAGAGGAGAAAGAAACCATTTTGTTGTTGTATGAACATCAAGGAAGAAGTCAATATACATCCCAGACAATCAGTCAAATTGGCAATGACAAATGTCCACCTTGTCACATAAGTTTTACAGATATACTCTTCAACAGACAAGGCAAATCCTCTAGTAAAGAAGAGCTAGCTCCATTTGCTATGGATAGTTCAACCTACATTGTCGACTATTGTTAATTATACGTGTGTGTGTGTGTGTGTGTGTGTGTGTGTGTGTGTGTGCCTGTGCGTGTGCATGGGAGAGAGAGAGAGAGAGAGAGAGAGAGAGAGAGAATATTTTTATCTTTTCCAGGTTTTCCATATATCATTGTGGCGTTTAATGAAAAAATCTCAAGTAGCCAAGCCTCCTTTAAACTTCAAGTTTGCATTTCGGGCTATGGTTTTAGACACGGACTTATTGGATTCTTTCTCAGAGGATGTTTCTTTAGGTGCTGATTCATTTTAAGTATCTGTGCACGGAAGTGATAATTTAAGTTGGCTGTGCTCAGCTGTTGTGTAGCAGAGACAGCAGCTCTAAGAACTGTGGAGTTCTAACTCTCTCTAGGATACTCCAGACTGCCATGGTCTGCCATGGTCTGCTGAGGAAGCATCCTAACCCCTGTCACATGTACTTCCTGGGGACCCAGAATTCCTCTGTATTTGTCAGTGACCTGCCTGGTTTGAATTGAGGACCCTTGAGGAGATGCCCTAGTTCCTTCTTTCCTCTTACCATATTGTTTCTCATTATTTTGTTTCCTTTCAGTTCTGAGGGATGCCTCTGTCCCCTTTCTGATGGAAATCCAAGGCAGGTCATTGAAATTGTAGCTTCCTTCTCCAGACCTTTACCTAAACTCAGTGGGCATTGTGAAACAGGATGTTCAGTCTACCTTTGTGGAATTCTATATGTCTGAAGGCTTTCATAGCTGCAGGCATGAAGTTTAGGGGTAAAGAAGTAAATGAAGATCCCAATCCAGTGTTTGTCTTTCTCTTGTCAGGGGAATGGGTCGACCTTAAATATTCTATGCCAATAAATGAGAAGGAGTATACTCCCGAGGAAATAGCTGCTGCAGTGAAAATTCAATCCATGTGGAAAGGGTGCTATTTCAGACTGCTCTTGAAAGCCAGAACTCCAGGTATGGTGTTAAGGAACTTGAAATGGACCCAAGTATATAGGAATGAGTGGTATTTTAGAGTCCCCCTGCTCCACAGAGCAGTTATTAATTTTATCTCCTAAGTACTGAAATCCCCCGAGGCAAGGAGCTGGTTAGAGTTCATTTATTCATTCTCAGAATTCATCAGTGTAAGAGATGTTGTACACAGACAATGAATTTTTACTGAAATGGTGAATGTCAGGGCTGGGACAATGAGATAGAAAGAGTACACAAGCAGGAGAACTGGAGCTCAGATCCCAGATGCCACAGAAAAGGCATGCAGCCGGGCGTGGTGGCGCACATCTTTAATCCCAACACTCGGGAGGCAGAGACATGCTAATTTTTTAGTTTGAGGCCAGCCTGGTCTACAGAGTGAGTTACAGGACAGCCAGGCCTACACAGAGAAACCCTGTCTCGAAAAACCAAAAAAAAAAAAAAAAAAAAAAAAAGGAGGCATGCAGGTGTGGTAACCAAAGACCCCTAGCACTTGGGGAGCAGAGAGTGGGGATCCCTGTCTAGCCAGATGAGCCATGTCCTGGTGCCACATTTTGCAGTAGACTCTACCTTAGTAAGTAATTAAAGAGCAACAGATAAAGACACCTGATATCAACTTCTGGCTATCACATGTTTGTGCTCAGATGCATGTTCATCCCACACAGATGCAAACATGCACTGATATCACATACTACATACTGGAAAAGGATATATGTTCCATGATTCATTGAGAAAATGATTGGCTTAATTTTCTGAATCTGTCATGAGTTCTCTTTAGTTGTCTCCAGTTTGTTTGCAGCAGTTTGAAGTGTCAATCACCTTTAGCTAGGTGAAGGAATGGTGTTGTATAGTGTAGTTCCATCAGTCAGAAAGATGAGGGCAAAGGATTGCTAGTGTTAGCTGGAGGCTGACCTGGGCTACCAAGTCAAGGAATAAGGAAGGAAGGCAAGATGAAAGGAAAGAATGAAGGGAAGAGTAGATGAGAGGAAGAGGAAGGAAGAAAAGGAAAAGAAAGGGAAGGGAGGAGAACAGAGGGGAAGTGAAGGGAATGGAGAGGCAGGGAGGGGAGGAGAGAGGAGAGGAGGGGAAAGAAAAGAAGCTAGAAATAGAAATAAATTATAATTACTTGATTTTCATGTTTTTCTGCATTAGAAAACAAATTCATTTCTCAAACCTATCATATGGTAAAATATTTTTGGTTCTTCTCTGCAAGTAGTAACTATTATATTCCTATTAGGATCCCCCTCCCCCATTCTGGAAACTGAAAAAAAATGCAAGCAATTTCATAATGTAGTTCTTTCACTAAGCTCCTCTTTATTGACTGAATATCAGGGATGACTCGCTCATGATGGTTTTAGTCAGAGAAGCTGGCTGGTCAAGCAGGCGAAACAGCTCCATGCTATCGGGCACACGGTAGATAAGCAAACACTAAGGTTACCATTTCAGATCCTGATCAAAAAATGAGAAAACTCGGGCAGGACTTAAAAAAAAGAGAGCACCCTTTTCTGTCCTGTCGCCTTGGAGAAGCTCACTCAGGACAGGATTCCCTGCTAGTTACTTTGTCCATCTACTGGAAAGCATTTGTGGGCAGTGCAGTAGCCAGAAGTTTATGCCATCTATCCAGGTATATTCTTTAGAATTTTTAGGTAGTTGCTTTTTATGAGCAAAGTTTCCACTGGAACTTTTGGTATGACAGAAGATCTTTTTGTGCAAACTGTTTCAGGAATCACTTAAACAACATTAAAAAAAAAAAAACCCTACGTTTTTAGGCTGAAGAAGAGAGAAAACAGTAGAATACCACGAGCGGTGCTCTCATCCAGACATTAACAGCTCTATGCTTTAAACACACTCTCACAATTTGGAGCCTAGAACCTTCTTACTTGGGGATTGTGGGGATCTTTGCCAACTCCACAGCCAGTGGAGTGTTGATCCACGAGAGGCAAGAGCACAACTCAGTAGCCTGTGTTGGTTCAAATGTCAAGAGTCTGACCCTACTGAGTTTGTTTTATTCATGTTTAAGCACAGCACAATTTTCTGGTGATAATTAACTCAATCCTGGCTGTGAAACTACATCAAAACTCTTGCAAAGTAAAGTGATATTTTCCATAAAGATCTGTTGTAATAGATTAACTTGAAAGACAAGCTTAAGATAACCAAGCTCATGATGGAATCTGAAGGAGCTGATGTGGTCTGGCCATACAGATAGCACAGAAGTTGCTAGACTGTTAACCACATCTGTTCACAACTTTCTTGCTGGAAAGCGGGTTATTTATCTCTTCTTTGATGAGAGTACCCTGTGTGTTTAACATTTCTGCTTTCCCTAGCACTTATCTGTGAGCACAAGGACCTGCAAAATGAAAATTGTACAAGATCATTGTGCAGATATCGTACAGATTTAATATCATTATTACTATTACTGTTATTAATACCATTACCATTATTTCTACTGTTGTTTTTGTTTAGAAACAAAGGAAAATGTCACTGTTGCAGACACACTTCAGAAAATTTGGGCAGTATTAGAGATGAATTTGGAGCAATATGCATTGTCTCTCTTAAGGTAAAGAATATCACTAGACCTCTTGTAGCTAAAGAATACTTCTACATTTCCAGGAAATAATGGTCCTGTATGGCTATAATGCCCTCTATTCCAGATAGCTCCTGAGATAGTCTGAAAAAGATGCAGGATTCCTGGTCCTTGTGAGGCTAGATCTAGATTCAGTCAGGAAGGGAAGACTCCTCCCTGTTGTGGAATACAGATAACACAGAAGTCACCAGGTTCTCTGCATGAAGCCGGGCTGGTCTCATGATTTGTTTAGTCAGCTGCATGAGCCAGAAAACACAGAAGATGAAAAATTCTATCACTATCCTCTTGTTGGTGTGCTTGGGTTTTCATATCTAAAGTTTCCAAACCCATTGCTCATATTAACTTTACAAGCTCCATTCTAATCTCTTCTGTCTATCAGGATCCTTCAATGGCCCCGAACAGGCTTAAACTGTTTTGCCTTGCTTTTTGCTTAAACATCAAGCCTCATTTTCCTCTATGAGCATGAATTACTCTCTTGCTTAGGAATATATTCTCCTTCAGTTATGTGCCTTTGAAAGATACCATTTACACCTGAGCTGTAGTGTACTTCTCCCCCATTGACAGCAGATGCTACCATGCCTCTTTGACCTTAACTTGGCAAACTTTGGCAGGCTCTTTCAGGGGATAGGTTTCTTCTGTAAATAGAGTTTATTTTAAAAGTGCTTTGTCATTGATACTCAAGTTATTTTTACATTCCTAGACTAATGTTTAAAAGCAAGTGTAAGTCTATGGAATCCTACCCATGCTATCAAGATGAAGAAACCAAGTTGGCCTTTGCTGACCACACCGTAAACTATGCAGACCAGCCACCGAATTCTTGGTTTATCGTATTCAGGCAAGTGGTGAATGATAATGTCTCAGCATAGGGTGTTCAGATCTGTACTTTCAAGAGTAAAAATATAGTTAGCAGTAAAAATATTAGCCTCTAGACTCTCTCATATTTGCTTAAAACTTTTCCACACATGATACATAAAAATTTTCCATATATGTATGTGTATGTGTATATGTATATGTATGTGTATGTGTATGTGTATATGTATGTGTATATGTATATGTATGTGTTCATGATATGATGTCAGAGAATTTGTGTCAATATTCCTTACATTATGAAATGTGTAAATAATTTGTAGATTTTCAATAAATCAGTCTGTTGTCACTTCAGATAGATAACATTTATCCAAGCAATAACATATTAAGTACAAGTCACAAGTGACATAAAATGGCAATTCTTAAGGGAATTTGCATTTGTACAAGAAAATGACACACGAATAGTAACTTGGAATGGAAAAGATGTGTAAGGCTTTTAGTTACTTGCAAATTGAAGTTTTTGCAAATATTTTTTGGGATTAAATTCTATTTCATGCTTTGAAAATCACCATTAAGAAAGGCTTGTGTTTTTGTAATTACAGAGAAATATTTTTGGTTCCTCAAGATATGATCGTACTCCCAAAAGTATACACTACACTCCCGATCTGTATATTGCATGTCATTAACAATGACACATTGGAGCAGGTGCCAAAGGTGTTTCAGAAAGTGGTGCCTTACCTTTACACCAAGAACAAGGTAGGTGACAAATGTAGCCCCAGGTGATAAAGCAGCATCCTACAGCAAGGGTGGCAGCTCTGCTAGGAGGAAGGGTGCCTAGCTCTACAACGAGAGAGAGAGCAACTTGGAAGCACACTTTCTGTTTCAGAAAAAAACACATTACACATGGCCAGGATTGAAACCAAAGCCCCATTAACTCTGAAAACAGTAGCATATCCCAGGAGTCCTTTTGGTACCATACTGAAACAAGTCAAAGGGGTGTCTCTATTTCACAGGGTTCTCTTCAGAATTTCAGGGGACCCATAGCTAACACACAGCCCCCACCTATAGTCTTCAAAGGTAGCATGACTTCCTCAGGCCAAGAAGCAGTGTGGGCTGCCTGCTGAATGGATGAAAGACCTTAGACTTCCACCAGATGTTGCCTCTCGCCTTATTTTAATTCCTTCATGTTTTCAGTCACTCCACATTAGGGAATTATGACAAAATTAGTGGACATAGGCTGGAAGCCAAGAGACCTGTTTTTGCTCCTAGTTTCCTTTCTGTAACTATTATTTTGAAATTGTTCCTGTTTTCTCTGGATTTTTTTTTTCCTTTGCTTGCTTGCTTTTTGTTTGTTTTGAGGTTCATTTCAGCCTTTCATCTCATGCACTATTTTATGTAAATTAGACATACCTTTCTAATGAATGGCTAATGAATACTGGCTTCATAAGGATGAAGAATAGATATAAAATGTAGTACTTCACTAAGAAACTGAACAGCTACTTTGAACCATTTTAGAGATTTGAGGAAACATTTTTGTAAATAACGAAAATAATGTTTTTTCTTTCTGTTTATTTTTTTGTGGGTTTTGTGTGTGTGTGTTTTGTTTGTTTGTTTGTTTGAGCACATAGGCAGCCCTGGGAGTCACCATGTAGATCAGGCTGGTCTCACATTCACAGAGATATACCTGCCTTGGCCTCTTGAGTGCTGGCATTAAAGACATATGGTATCCATTCTTCTGTTGAAAGACATCTGGGTTCTTTTCAGCCCCTGGCTATTACAAATAAGGATGCAATGAACATAGTGGAGCATGTGTCCTTATTACATGTTGGAGCATCTTCTGTGTATATAGGCCTAGGAGTGTTATAGCTGAGTCATCAGGTAGTACTATGGAGCTTTTGGGCCAATTTTCTGAGGAACTGTCAAACTGATTTCCAGAGTGGTTGTGCCAGCTTGCAATCCCATTGCATCTGCTGTCACCTGAGTTTTTGATTTTAGCCATTCTGACTGGTTTGAGGTGGAATCTCAGGGTTGTTTTGATTTGCATTTCCCTGGTGACTAAGGATGTTGAACATTTCTTCAGGTGCTCCTCAGCCATTCGATATTCCTCAGTTGAAAATTCTGCATTTAGCTCTATACTCTATTTTTAATAGGGTTATTTGGTTCTCTGGAGTCTAAGTTATGTCCTTCAATAGAGGAATGGATATAGAAGATGTGGTACATTTACACAGTGTAGTATTACTCAGCTATTAAAAATGAAGAATTCATGAAATTCTTAGGCAAATGGATAGAACTAGAAAATATCATCCTGAGTGAGGTAACCCAATTGCAAAAGAACACACATAGTATGCACTCACTGATAAGTGGATATTAGCCCAAAAGCTCCAAATAACCAGGATACATTTCACAGACCACATGAATGAAGCTCAAGAAGAAGGAAGACCAAAGCATGGATGCTTTGGTCCTTCTTAGAAGGAAAACAAAATACTCACAGGAGCAAATATGGTGATAAAGTGTAGAGCAGATACTGAAGGAAAGGCATTCCAGAGACTGTCTCATCTGGTGATCCATCCCATATACAGTCACCAAACCCAGACACTATTGTGGATGCCAAGAAGTGCTTGCTGACAGGAGCCTGATATGGCTGTCTCCTGAGAGGCCCTGCCAGAGCCTTACAAATACACAGGTGGATGTTTGAAGCCAACCACTGGACTGAGCACAGGACCCCCAATAGAGGAGTTAGTGAAAGGACAACAGAATCAACCAACCAGACCCCCAGGAACTCCCAGGGACTAAGCCATCAACAAAGGAGTACACATGGCTCCAGCTGCATATGTAGCAGAGGATGGCCTTGGATTCTTTGTATTGTTTTTATTGTTTCTAATATTTGATTTCAGCCCTGAGTTTGATTATTTTCTGCAATCTACTCCTCTTGGGTGTGTTTCCTTCAGTTTTTCTAGAGTTCTTAGGTTTGCTGTTATCACTAGTATGAGATGTCAATAATTTCTTTATAAAGGTATTTGAAACTATGAATTTTCCTCTTAGGTATTCTTTCATTGTGTACCATAAGTTTGGGTGTGTTATACTTTGATTTTCATTGAATTGTAGAAAGTCTTTGCTTTCTTCATTTCTCCTTGATCCTGTGTTCATTGAGTTGAGAGTTCTTCAGTTTCTATGAGTTTATAGACTTCCTGTTGTTTCTGTAGTTGTTAATGTCCAGCTTTAATCCATGGTGGTCTAATAAAATGCAGGAGGTTACTTCAATTGAAATGTATCTATTGAGACTTGCTTTGTGAAGGTGTATATGGTCAGTTTTGTAGAAGGTTCCATGAGGTTCTGAGAATAATGTATATTCTTTTGTGTTTAGATGAAATATTCTGTAGATATCTGTCAGGTCAATTTGATTCATAACATCAGTTAGTTTTATTATTTTTCTCTTTAGTTTTTGTCTGAGTGACCTGTTCATTGATGAGATTTGGGTGTTAAAGTCTCCCATTATTAATGTGTGGGGTTTGATGTGTGATTTATGCTTTAGTAATATTTCTTTAAATAATTTGGTGTACTTGCATTGCGGCATATTTAGTATTGAGACATCATTTTGGTGAAATTTTCCATTAATGAGTATGGCATGTCCTTCCTCATCTTTTTTGATTAATTTTGGCTGAAAGTCTATTTTATTAGATATTAGAATGATGATTACAGCTTGCTTCTTGGGTGTATTTGCTTGTAAAATCTTTTCCCAGTTCTTTATGTGGAGGTAATATCTATCTTTGATGCTGAGGTGTGTTTCTTGTATGCAATAGAATGATGAATCCTGTTGTCATATCCATTCTGTTAGCCTGTGTCTTTTTGTTGGGAAAGTTAGTCAATTGGTTTTGAAAGGTAGCCATGACCAATGATTGTTAATTCCTGTTATTTTGATGTTGTTGGTGGTTGTGTGTGTCTCTGTGTGTGTGTGGGGGGGGGTGGCAGAGAGACAGACAGAGACAGAGTTTCCCTTCTTTTGATTTTGCTAGTGTGGAATTATTTCCTGTGTTTTCTTGGGTGTAGTTAACCTTCTTGAGTTGTTTGTTGCTACTTCATAACTAATTTTGCAATGGTTATGAATGGTGATGTAAAAAACAAACCAACAACAACAACAAAAAACCCTCTGTTTTCCAATGGTCTTAGGTGACCTGTATGAAAGGGTCATTGGGCTCCCAAAGGGATAGAGGTCTACAGGTTGAGAACTATTTGGTGTAAAGGACAAGTCCAGCAAAGTCATATATGCCATCAAAATCTGGCAATAATCTTTCCTTCATGAAATACATTATACTAATATAATATGGCTCTTTATTTGGGTAAAGTCATTTAAAGAGTATTTAATTGAACAGAACAAGAATCTAAATTGGTCTAAAAGTTTTGGGCTCAGTGTGTACCTGCATGAGTGTGTGTATGTGTATGTGTGTGTGTGTATGTGTGTGTGTGTGTGTGTGTGTGTGTGTGTGTGTGTGTGTGTGTGTGTTGGGGAGGTTGAGGGTTTGTTTTGCTATTTTCACTAGTTATCTCCTTAAACTAAGGTTAAATCACACAGATTTCCTTCAAGGATGCAAGTTGAATCAAAATGCAGAAGCACATTCCATCTCCACTTAGCTATTATTTTGCTAATTTTGAATTTGTGTTGCAAATTCAGTAGGCACCACTCTGGGGTCTCTACCCTCTGTGTCAATTTAAATTTAGGGAAAGAAATGAGAAGGCTGTGGAAATGAAGGTAGAGATGTGTGACCGGAGAACTAACTTCCCTCTGTGCTTTTTGTGCATGGCTTTTCATCTCTTCAGATTTCTCAGTCTTTAAATACTCTTGTACCCAGAACTGAATGTTACCTCAGAACAGAGCTCATGAAAAGAAAATTATTTCTTCAGTCTTTATTCTGTAGTCTGTGACTGCTCTAACACTCTGGTATCTGAAGAGTATAATGACTGAAAATCATCAGTTTCCAAAATATCACTATACAGTTTCTGTCTTTTAGGTGTGTTTTTTTTTCTATTACAAAATATGTTTTTTTTCTGAAATTAAGAAAAAATAAAGGATAAATTAGTTTTTTTTCAAGATTTCTCAGGATTTTTCATAAGCTAATATATGTTGAATATCGCCAGAGGGAAAAAAGATGTAATTCTTCTCAAAAGTACTACATCATAAAAACCCAGTTTTACAAAATATATTGAATCAATATTTCACAAAACACATCTTGGAATACACTACTGAAAGTTGAATGCCTTGTCATTTTCCTGCATGGCATTTCTATCTGTTAATCTCTTAACCATTAAATAATTTGTTCCAGCACTGATGAACCATCTTGATGTGATATCCCAGGGATGTCCTCCAGAGACAGGTGAACATCTTCACCTACATAGAGGATGTCTAAAACTAACGCAAAGACACATAAAATATATCCCTGGGTGCTACCCAACTTGAATACCTGCTGGTCTTGATGAGAGATCTCATCCAGAGTCATCCTGCTCCATGTGGACTTTAACAGCTTTATCATAATTTATCTGTGCATTAGCTATGTGGTCTAATGAAGTTCTTCCTTATAAACTCATAAAATTCCTTATAAACTTAGCTTGTTAGGAGTCTTTTTGTGCCATTGCATTTTCTCAAGGCATGCTTTGAAGGTTGATAAGGACCCTAATTAGACCTAGGCTTGCAAATATATATGCTTCTTCAATTCAAACAGATGTTTCCTCTACTGCTGCCATAATTCCTGGAAGATTAAACAGTATAATTTAGAACGCTGCTCTGTGAGATTTCTCAGGGTTTACTTGTTTGTTTAGAACACTAGGGATCTAACCCAGGAATTCACACAAGCTAAGCAAGCATTCTGTCACTTGGATACACCCTCAGCCTTAAAATGATTATTTCTAAGAAGAATGTTAAATGGAATGTTAATGGCTTGATAATCCTTAGGAGATTCTGAGCTCTGTGTGGATATATCAACATAGTAACATTTATTTCAATGTGTGAACCACATATTTGAGAGACTAGTGGTAATATGGCTCCTATGTGTGTGGCTTCCCTTTCTTTTAGAAGGGATACACATTTGTGGCTGAAGCATATACTGGTGACACATTCATATCAGGTGCACGATGGAAACTGCGACTCATTGGCTCTTACAACCCGCTCCCATTTCTCTCCCGTGACTCACCGTGCAACACCTTCTCCATAAAGGAAATCAGAGACTACTATATTCCTAACGACAAGAAAATCCTGTTCAGGTACAAGTGTATGACATATGGATAAAGGTGTTCTTTAAAAATAGTAATATTTCTATTAAAATTAATTCATAATTCTGAATTCATTAAGTTTTAAGTTCTGTAATTTTATGTACATAGCTAATTAGCAATAACATGGCTAAGTAGGTACTTGAGCAATCCTATACAGCTTCAAATAATGCTGATCTCATTTCTTAGGCTTCCTTTTACCTGACTTTCACTGAAATTCTTCCAGATTCTCTTCTAGGTACTTGACCCTCTCCTTGCTCTGCCTTATCTGTGGCTCCTCTCTGGTGGGACAATCCTTCTTTGTCACCTCAGCCTTCTGCTCATGCTCCCCTATCTACCACCCCGGAATTCCCAGTACTGAGTCTACTTTGCTTCATTAGTTGTTTCTGTGGATTGTAATTCTAATATGCTAGTCCTTGTGTGTTTTTCCCATCTTTTTCCAATGCTCCAGCACTACTCTAGGGTCTTCATTATGTTTCTTAGATGAAATTGTTGTTTTTTGGAATCTAGGAGTCCATTATATTCCTTTTAAAAAATTGCACTGTCACCCCACCTTCTTGATATATATGTTTATCCTTTATTATCAAGGATAATACCTTTCTAACATACATATTTACACGTGCTATAAACCATTTGTAAATTGACTATAGGGTAAAATCTCGAGCTGCAGAGTCTAATGGCCTTACCGAGCCACCAAGTCATAGCCAGGACTGTCTCTTAATAGAACAAAAGTTCCCTCCCCCCAGACATGTCAGTTGTAAAGATCCTTATTTTCCTCTCATATTATTTTGTGATATTCTATCCTTATTTTGCCACTTCAAAAAAATAATGATAATTTTCAGATTGTAAAACTTTTGCATTGAAATCTCAAAATATATTTAGTTGATCCTAGTGTCATTCCTACAGTATACATTTTATGTGTTGTATATATTTCAGTTGATTATCTGTGCATCAGCCTTTTTGAGAATTAATGTGAATTGAAGGAATATTTTTTTCAACATAGAAACTAGCAGAATGCCCAATGCATAATTGGCTTGCATTAAACGTCTTCTCTTTTTCATAGAAAATGTTCTTCCACTCAAATTTAGAAAACACATTAGATATGTACATGTCAGTCATAATCAGAAAACCAGAAGCTAGTCTTAAGTTTTAGTTTTATTATTGTCTCTTACACCATTTCTTTCTGGTCATAGTTTACTACTTCTAAAGTCATAAAAATGGGAGCTTTGTGGCTCTCACATTTCATATAGCATCATGTAATAATCATTTATTAATAAAATCAAGTTGTTTTCAGCTGTTTTATGACTGCCCATTTTATTGATGTGCCTATGCAATCACTGATGTAGTTAAAGTCAGGACAGGAATGGTCTATGGTCCTTATAAAAAAAAACCCTATTTCTAGGGCTTTAGTGTATGGAAGAGATATGTTTTAAAGGCACCATACATTGATGAGTTGGTTTTCAGAAGGAAAAACTAAGTTATTCTGATAAAATTTGACAAACAATATGCTTTGCCTGATTTTTCCTATAATAATTTTAATGCAAAAAGTTTCCTCCTTATAAATGTAATTCTTAAACAGAAACTAAATAAGCAATATCATTCAATTATAGAACGATGTATATAGTACAACCTTAAGCATACATTTGGCTTTCTACACGAACATATTTTATACCTAGGAGAAGACATAAAAAACATTCTGAGGGAAAGCCCACTGAGGTGCAGGCATGCATGTTGTGGATTTGTCTCTCAATTTGTCTTCATGCAACATATTTTCAACATTTTCTGTAGGAAAAAAATTAGAATAAAGAAAAGTAAAAACTAAAAAAGAATGATTTATTTGCTTATCAGTGTGGCCTTCTAATACAGGAAATAGAGGCTTTTACTTCAACAGCAACAGAACTTGTGTCAAAAATATGTCTATAATACATGAATTTGAAAAAAATCAATGTAATTCCTAAGGGAAAAAACCTTTCATCATATTATTATGGAATTCTATTCAATTATTCAAGGTATAGATTATTAACAGATTAATTGAGATAGCTGCCAGATGTTGATCTGAATGAAATGAATATTGAAATGGTAGAGGGACAAACAAACAGCCTTAAGCTAGCTCAGATGGTAACTCTGGCAATAGGAACTTCAGTCCATGGGCTGCTACAGTTTCCCTGTCAAGGTCTTGGCACAACACTGGGTGGCTGACAAAAATGTCTCATCTTACACTCTTGAAGTTCACTCTGAAGTTAAGTGGTCACCAGGGTAGGCGTCTCCAGAGCATTTTGGGAAGAATCTACTTTTTTACTTCCTCTCAGCACTCTCCGCTTGCTGGTGTTCTCTTGCTTGTTGGGACATCATTCAGATCTCTGTTTTCATCTTTATACAGTGTTTTAATGTGTGGCTGCTTCTAAATCCCATCCTATTATTCTGAGGCCACCAGCCATATTGATTTGGCCTCATCCTTTAGGTTTTTCGTGTAATAAATTATCTCTACATAAGATGACCTTGTGAGGGCTCCAGCATGGCTTTTGTAGGAAGAAGAGGTACAATTTGAACCAATCATAAAGAGGCGCATGAGTCCGGAGAGAAAATGTTTTAAAACGCTGAGGTAAAATTGACAGCCTAGGCTGGTTGAGCATACCTCGGGGAAATGTCTGGATGCCATCATTTACTTTGGGAGAGAACACCCGCAGACGCAATTGTAAAGTGGTCAGTAGGAAATGTCAGTAACAGCCATGCAACCCTTTGAAGAGAGAGCTCAGCTTGAGGAGTCCATTTAGGAACCTGGATTCCGTTTTTTGTCAGTCTATGAATGAGAACAGAGTACCATTTCCCTGATAAGCATTGGATATCAATGACAAAGAGACCTGAGAAAGCAGACCTGAAGAGAAGGGACAGCATGAAATTGCTTTACTCAGGGATGAAAGGTTTCTAAAGACAAGGCACCACTGATCTTTTCACCCCTGCTAGACTCTCCCAAGTGGCCAGCAGGTAAAACCAGAACTTTGCATATGGGAAACACTGCTTGGACTCCTGAGCAATGCAAACCCAGGCTCTGGGTTTGTGCTGAGCAAGTGAGTGGGAGGTGTGGGAGATGAGTTGGTGTGCAAGTGAGTGGGAGGTGTTGGAGATGAGTTTGTTTGCAAGTGATTGGGAGGTGTAGGAGATGAGTTGGTGAGCAAGTGAGCGGGAGGTGTGGGAGATGAGTTGGTGCTGAGCAAGTGAGTGGGAGGTGTGGGAGATGAGTTGGTAAGCAAAGCAAACACGAAGGGGTCAGGAAGGGAAGGCAGGTCACTCTGGCATGCATAGGGATGGGCTTGCCTGATTTGCTTTTGTTTTATTTTCATTCACTTAAAGAAGAGTTACTAGAGAAAACCACAACCAATTTTTTTTTTTTTAAAAAGGGACTAGAAAAATGGCTTGGAGGATCAAGTGCTTGCCATGAAATACTCAAGTGTGACAACCTAACTTCCATCCCAAGAATTGATGGAAAGCTGGAATGAGAACCCACTCACCTGTACATATGTGCTTTCATGTTCTCTCTCTACCCCCATATCTCTCACTCTCTGTCACTATCTCTCTTGCTCTTTTCTCTCTCTCTCTTACTCCTACTCTATCACACACATATTGCAATAATAATTTTTTAATTAAAAAGCACACGCAGTGGTGCATGGTGGTCACACAGCTGTCAGGGAACGTAGCTTTTATATCTACACTGCTTCATAAACGTCTTCTCATCATACTTAAACAAAAAGATACATTTACTACTTGGGATTTTCTAATGACAGAAACATATGCTACTGTTTTTCTCAGCTGTATGGTATCGGGCTCTTTGTCGAAGTCTGCAGGGACTCTAATGTTTTGAGCATGTCCATGGGCCTTACACAGCTGTATTACTTTCAGACAATCAAATGAGAACAGACCATGCAGTTTCTATGCTGACTTTAGGGACACAGAGCAGTTTGTTTGCTCATAGAGATGAACCTTTCTCACAACAGGTACTCCATTAAAGTGACTGTGGCACAGTCTATTACAATCCAGGTCCGCACATCCAAACCTGATACCTTCATCAAGCTGCAGGTGCTGGAAAGTGAGGAGGTTATCACGAGCACTGTGGGCAAAGGGCAAGCCATCATCCCAGCCTTCTACTTCCTTGGAAACGAAAAAGCCTTGAGCTCCCAGTGTGAGTACCTGTCTGGAGTTTGGCCTCCATTTAGAAACAGATACTTGTGTTGCTGTGGCATTTAAAATGGTTAAAATAAACAAAATCAAAAGTTGACACTTGACAAACACTGGGGCCAACTGCAATGACTGACTCCATTGTAATTCTATGCCTAAGTAGGCTCCTAAAATACAATAGATTGGTTAGGACTATCTTTTAAATACTGTTGTTTGAGAAAAATTATTTCTTATACATGAGCTTGCTTTTATTCTTTAAGATTTATTTATGTGTACATATATGAGTGTTTTCCTATATGTCTGAATGGGCACCATGAGGAAGCCTGGTCCTATGAGGGAGGAGGATTTGGATCTTTTGGTACTGGGGCCACTGGTGGTTTTAAGGCATCATGTGGATGCTGGGAACTAAACTCGGATCCTCTTCTGGAGCAGCATGTGCTCTTAACTGATGGGCTAGCTCATCAGCCCCACATGAAATTTCTTAATTGCTAATAATCTAATGTATTTTTATTTTATCTTCTTAAAATAATCATGTCCTTTTAAGTGTACTATATTCTATATGTGTATATGTAGCCTATTTATTTATTCAATCATATCAAATATTCTAACATTATTTCTCCTTTTTAGCTAGCAAGCAAGTTCTCTTATCTCACCCCTTACCTAAGAAAGATCCAGAAGTGCTGACCAAGAAAAAATCTGGCCAACCAGGTCAGAAAACCTTCAAAGGAAGACCTGGAGGTGGACTAACAGACACAGGAATGCCCCTGCTGGAAGAAGAAGTTTTGAACATACCCACTATAGAAGAAAATTCTAGCACGCCACAACAGGTACATTAACTGAAAAAAAAAATCAATTATTTGGGGCTAGGAAGATGGTTCAGTGGGTAAATTGTATGTGTATAACTCCAACCTGGGAGGCCTAGACAAGCAGATATCACTTGCCAGCTAGCCTAGGAAAAGTAGAAAATTCTGGATCTAGTGAGAAAGTCTTTCACAAAAATAAGGTAGAGTAAGACTGAGAAAGAAACTTCAAGCTGACTCTGGCCTCCATGCATATATTTACCAACTGGTACCCTGTATTCACATGTGGATAGGCACACAGAATGAGCACATACATGTAAAGAGAGTGAAGTCTTATGTCACAGAATGTAAACAGGGACTGGGCAATAGCTGTGATGATGATCAAGATCATACGACTTAGAAATCACTAGAGACAGATGTAAAATTGAAAGACTGAATCAAGAAGCAGTGGGCTTAATTAACATGAAGACACCCAACTACCCAACTCAACAGAAACCAAACAACTATTGGAATCTTGTAGAAAATAATGTAAGTCATTTATCCAATTGAAATGGTCAATGTATGCTTCCTGCAAACTGATGAAGCTAAGGATTAAAATAAGAACCATTTTGGGGTTTGTAATTTCTAATTATAGTGCCTTTGTCTTGACATATACTGTACATTTGATTACTTCCTGTGTGTATGCCTGTCAGCACTCTCGTGTGTGAGTATGGGAGCACATGTGTCAAGGCATACTATGGAAAGCCAGAGAACAGCCTCTGGTAGAGGTCCTTGCCTTCTGTCTCATTTGTAACAGAGTCTCTTTGTTATTTGCTACAGCACATACTCTGGTTAGCTGACTCAGAACTTCCAAGGATGCCACACCTCCATCCCCTATCTTGCCACAGGAACACTGGATTACAGACACAGCTACTGTACCTACCCTTAAAAGGGTTGTTGAAATTTGAATACAGGTCCTCACACTTTCACGAGAAGTACTTCATTCCCTCAGGCATTCCCTACTCCATTCAGGATATCTTAAATGATAGATTTGGGGCTGGAGAGATAGCTTAGGGGTTAAGAATGTGTGTTACTCTTGTAAAGGATACAAGTTTGGTTCTCAGCACCCACACAAGGTGGCTTACAAGCTGCAACAACTCCCGCTCCAGAGACGGAATATTCTCTGACCCCCTCAGGACTCCCATATTCATATACATGCACATGCAAAACTAAAGTACCTATTTTTTAAAATAGTTTGTGATGAAAAATTAATAGGCACCTCAATAAAAGCTAAAGTACCTATAGATGGGCAGTATTAGCATAATGCAATTATAAATACATTAATAATAATAGTTTAAAAGCCCACAAATATGAAAAAATGATAATGTTAAATAATCTTTTAGGTAAAAAAAATCAACTGAATATTTATAAAACATAGAACTCAATAATGAGTTTTTAATAACAACTCTAAAATTATACTTTATTAGCAACATTAATGTGTGTTTAATGAAATACTGACTGTCTGAGTCAGTATTTCATTAAATTAATTAATCAATTAATCAGTGAGCAATGGATGTTCAGAAGTATACAAGCTAAGCTTAGACAACCAGAGTTAGAAATGAGCTACGGAGTAACTCACTGAAAAGAGACAAGGTTCTGAGAATGATGTGAAAATAAGCCGATGAAACTTACAAACAAAATGCTGCAAATTGAATTAGCCACAGTTTTTGCTTTTTATGATTCTGAAGCATATGTGCTACTTGTAAGACCTGGGAGAACACAGAAGGCATAAATTTACCAAACACAGGAGAATGGTACAGGGCTCCAAGGCCATTGAGTAGCACACACTGGGCGATGCTTGCAGAGGTAAACACTAGGGTAGGCAAGGCTAGTGGTTGAAGAGAAAGGAGTTTGGCAAAACCCATTAATAAGGAAACAATCTGAGCAATGTGATAAAAAAAAAAGTTGCAATTATAATACCTTCAAAGTTTTCCCTTGCTAAATACCACATCACCAACTGGCTTATGGAATGAATCAAGCAATAGTATTTTCTAGAAAACACAACAAAAATCTTGTCTTATTTGGATAGGGCATTTGAGACAGGGTCTTGCTCTACAGCCTGTGACTGGCCTGGAACTTGCTATGTATTCCAAGCTGGCCTTACTTGCAGTAGCCCACAGACCTCAGCCTCCCAAGGGCTGGAATTAGAGTCAGGAGGCCGGGCGCTTAGATTCTTATGGTAATTTTACAGACATTCACACAATCTTTAGTCCATATCCAGATTAAAACATGAGAGAAATGAATAAATTTAGGTGATCAAAAGGTGAGAAGTTATAAGTGATATACCAGTTAACCAGTCCCGGCAGCAGTAAGAGTGGGCAGAGAGCATAGCTCCAGGAATTTATAAGGTCTGTCATTAGAAAGATCTATTAATATAAATCCACAGAAACAACTACATGAGAATAGTTGTGTGGCCTTCAGACAGCTTATCATGCTCAGCTCCAACTTACAGATGTGTAATGTAAAACTAATGCAAATCCTATACACCAGGAGCCTTCCTCTAGAAATTTGTACAAAACAATATATTCATATTTGAACTTGTTGTATTTTCCTTAAAATAGCATAAGAAAAGAATCCTTAGTATGATTGATAATATTTAAGAACATGGCAACATTTTGGCAGTAGAGGAGCAAATTGTTTAGCATCAAAAGAAGAGAACTACTAAGTTATTTGTAGATAATTACTTGTCTATACATGCCTAAAAAATTCCAACAGAATATACAAAACCTAGACCTAGATTTTAGAAGCTCGCCAGGTACAATATGTCTGCATTTACTCAACTCTTTGTATGACACAGATCCTCAGTGTTCCACTTAACCATTGAACATGCACCCTTATCATTCCCATATAACAGAGAGAGACCTGGGCACAGAGAGACACAGCTCAGTAGCAATCAGCTGGCATTTGCAAAAGCAGGGCTTGAATGGACACTGCTCCCTCTGTGACACTGTGCCCTTAACTACCAGTTATGCTGCTCCTAGAGTCACACCAGTCATCAGCTTTGCTTTGTATCAACACTGAAACATGAGACAGTCTTTCTTAACAGCCATGTAATTATAAAATAACTGGCAGTTGACCTCAGCAAGCACACTCAAGTTCTCCACTCAATAAGCATTTACACTTTAATGCTGGACAATTAAAGTCAGTAAGCCACCCAAAACACTGTAAATGACCTTCCTGCTTAACAGAAGTAGTTTGTGCTTTTCAGTCAAGTGACAACAGTAGAAAGACATTAGTAAACTTTTAAAGTCAGGCTTAAAATTGGGGGAGTGTTATATACAAGCCTCCCTGTTGTAGAATTTTTTTTTTATCTCTATCTGGGATTTTTACTCCACCTTTAATAATTTAATTTCCAGAGAAAAGACACACACGACCTTTATATTTACAATAAGCCTTAATCAGCATAAGGCCTGGGCAGATGACTATTTTGTCAATAATTTCATTGTATAATTTGCCTTGTTTCATCTTAACTCCAATTAGCCAACTCACATTGCCATTATTTTATGATTTACCTAACCCATGGTGGCTTTCTCCTCTCTCCACCTTCTTCTACCCTTCGTGGTTTTCCTCTAATCCCAAGCAGGGAACCCTAAACCTCACCTATGTCTCTTCTGCCCAGCTATTGGCAGCTGGCATCTTTATTTACTAATCAGAAATAACTTGGAGGCAAGGTCATGTAACATCACTTGGATGCAGACTCTCTTTGGGGCAATCGGGTCTTGAGGACCTGCACTTAGCATTACAATGCACAGCAAAAGGCCCAAACCTCAACAGTACTCCTTTTTAGTCTAATAAAAGCTTCTTTTTCTCTCAGATATAAATTGAATACAATTATAACAGTTATGAAAAGTATAAGGTATACATTTATAATGTCTAATCCATTATATTTGGCAATTTAGATAAATTATTTTATCATCTACTCTATTTTGGTGAGTTAGAATTTTGTATATAAATTAGTTATTATTTTAACATGTATTACCATTCTAAAAACATCTTTTAAGACCTAGAATATCTTCTTAAATCATAAACAACTTAAGTTAAATTGTGAAACTATAACTAACTCATCTTCAACTCCATCAGAGATTGAGAAGGAATAAATATTATTTGACTATGCAGGAAGTATAGGGACACATCTTCAAGAAATTATAGAAATGGCAGACATAGATTATCTCCTGGACAGTCCTCAATATTTCTTATAATGTTGGAGCATCTATCTTCAGCCTTCTGGCCCAGAACATCTGACAGACCTTAAGTGTAACAGGAATTATGAAGGAATAACTTACCCTGTCTTATCAGAGCCTAGCAATCAACTACTTTGTGTCTGTTTGTTCTTTGTGGACAGCTTTCTATCTGCAGATAAAGTTAGAGCATTTCCTACCCAGTGGCTAGCTTTCCACAATTATAGCAACTCCACATAGATGTTATTGATGCTCATTTTCTTCTTTTAAGTGGTACTTCCAGAAGGAAATCTAATAGTCAAAAGATCCTTTAATAATGAAATGATTTTAAATGCCATATTCTGTGGATCTCTGATGCTTGTAAAGTCTATCTATCAATCTATGTAGCATATGTGAATTGTTAAACATTGCTTATTTTTAGCTATTTACTATTTGAATAAATTTGAAAATATGTTATTGCAGTTTACTAAATTAGTATCTAATATGATCATGAGTGTGCCTGTCTATTAACTTGTATTACTTAGCTATCCTAAACAATTTGTTAAAAGAACTGGGATTCAACTTTGTATTTTTAAATGTGTTGCATAGGGACAATGCCTATCTAAGAGTAACAAAATCTTAAATTTTGTATCAATATACAAAGATTTATACCAATGAAAATCTTAAACCTGTATCAATATATAAAATTCTGTATCAATGTAACAAAATATAACTTCAATTCTGCATCAAAATATAAAGATCTCTATCAATGTAAGATTATTGCTATAAAATGCTTTTGTTTAAGATTAGATTTAATAACCCAACCATATTTGTCTCATTCCTTATAATATTACTCTATCTCCCCATTTTTCCTTTCAACCCCCTTCCCTTTGCCTAACAAAGAAGGATAGAGAAGAGGAAAGAAAAGATAGAAGTCCCTGATTCTTTTTTTTTTAAGATTTATTTATTTATTTATTTATTTATTTATTTATTTATTATATGTGAGTACACTGTAGCTGTCTTCAGATACCTCAGAAGAGGGCATCAGATCTCATTATGGAAGGTTGTGAGCCACCATGTGGTTGCTGGGATTTGAACTCAGGACCTTTGGAAGAGCAGTCAGTGCTCTTAACTGCTGAGCCATCTCTCCAGCCCGAAATCCCTGATTCTAAACTTCTAAATTTGTTTCTTTTCTGTCCAAGACCATAATTATTCATAAATTATCCCCTAAAATGACAACATATCTATAACTTATAAAATAACCAAAACTATATGTTCCAACTTAAGGGATTGAGATGATGGTTTTTGTTTGTTTGTTTGTTTGTTTGTTTATATTTTTAATAATTGTTTTCTGCTGACTTGGGATAAAGAATTCCTATTTGGGGCCCAAAATGAAATTGAAAAAAGTAGTTAAGTCAAAATAAAGCTAGCTGGCATTATTTGTTGTCCAGTCTTTATGTGTTGCAAAAGATCAGAATTTAACTGAAGTCCTGACTGGAACAGTCTGAAAGGCTAGATGGACCCAGGTCATAAGGGGGTTAACAGAGTTTCCTGGAGTTGTTCTTGAAGCAAGTCTCTGGAAGGAGCATCAGTTGAGACAGAATCAGGCAGGGAGTTGGAACAGAGGTCATCTCAGCATCACTGAGGGTGAATCTTATCAGGGCTGCCCTCCTGGTGTTTCATTCTATAATATATAAACCTTAAAACCAATATTTAGTTCTATAAAGATATTTGTATGGAATGTAAAGGATGAATTTGTGTTTCTTGTTTAAGTTGTGAACTACAACTGTCTTTCTTTATGAGTTAGTATGATCATATACTCAAGCTACAATGTACATCTGTATGCATACTATATGAAAGGATGCCATGATGAAGTTAGAGGACTCTGTAGCTGACAAGATCCCTTGGCTATGCATAGCTTAAGTTTGGGCTGGAGACATTTTTCTGGCCCAGCCAGTTTCAGGGCTATTCCTATGTAGAGGGATCAGCAAATCATGTTACCTGACTTGTTTGGTCTTTTTTTATTTCTTTTTCTGCTGCAGCCAAGATGTTTAGATGTTAGCCAGGATGTTTGATCCTTACTACTTTGGAAGAAGTCCAAAGCCATTTTAAATTTCCTGTTAACACAAATACAGAGCCTCTCTCCCAAAATAGCATTTCCTTGGTCCTGCAACCCAAAGTCATCAAAAGTATAGATTGATTTAATTTAACAACCTCTTTTTAATTTAAGTTTGCTCTATTTTGTCTTATCTCAGAGGATTTGTAATTCCATTATAACCACTGAAGTTTATACCCATCTCTATAAAGATAATTAAAATAATTAAAAATAATTATTATTTATTGACATAGGGTTTCTCTGTGTAGTCTGAACTGACCTGGAAATGTTCTATACATTAGACAGGCCTCAGACTCATAAGAAACCTATCTGTCCTTGCCTCTTTGTCCTAAACATTGAGATCAAAGGACTGGATTGATCCATTTATCCATGTATCCTAAAAACATTTATATCGATTTTCATTTATTTCTCCCTTATTTGGAGATTAATATTTATGTGAATAAATATACTTACATCCCTTTCTCTTTATATGAAGTAAGTTAATATCCTTTTGATATTTAACTTGATTTAAATTTCATTTTATTTGCTGCCTAACCTTATTCTCAAGTCACCATGTATATGTCATGTGCTAGGCCAAGCATTCCCAGTTTTCCCGTGGAGGCCACGTTGAAGGAAAGCAGATGCCTAAGGTAGCGTGGACATCTTAATTTATTTAACTTTTTATAATTTTTTTGATTGCCAGAGGCATGCAGCCTTCCTTTTCACTCTCTGAGCAGCAGGACTTTGCTTCCCTGCTCAGCAAGGGTGTTTAATATCTGCTCCTTAAAGCTGCATCTCCAAACAGCGTAGGGCAACATTTGGGAAGACCCCAGTCCTAACTTTGAGACTGCTGCTTAGTGTGTTGTTTCATTTCGGTTTTGGGGGGCACAGCTATGTCTTAGCTTACACTATACACACCAGAATTACATGTGTCAAATTAGCATGTATTTTAGTCTTTGTCTGGCATTCCACATGGTTTGGGGGGAAAACCATGAGGTTTGGTAAAAAAAACTGACTTTAGTAAGAAACCAATTTTACTGAGAAGCTTGAGTTTTTTATTTGGGAATCTGAAATTAATTTTTTAAAGTGAGTTTTTGCCCAACGTTGGGAGGTAATATATTGTAAATTTTTAAAAATCTCAATCTGGCCCCACACCATCTTAGGTGCAATCTCAGCTGAGGGCCCCAAGGTCATAAGAGAACTGTCTAGGAACCTTAGCACAGCCTGGACCTAAAGATCACTAGTGAGTGGAATGCAACATTAGTTCCAAAAAACCCAGAGGGTCTTGTGCTAGCAGCAACAGGGACAAAGGACACCTGCCTGACCAGTGGCTGGGGTTCTTTCTGGACAGTGCCACCCCTGTGCCATCTTCAGAGAAATCTCAACTGGGGGCCCCAAGGTACCCAGAGGACACTCCTTGCTGCAGGCACCCTACCACACCAGGGATCTTGAGATCACTGTGAGAAGAATGCAACATCAGCTAAAACAAAAAACAAAGAACAACAACAACAACAACAACAAAAAACCAGAGAGTCTTGGGCTAGCAGCAACAGGGTCAAAGGACAAAGGCAGGCCCTAGCACTCCCAGAATCTTGGGATCACTGAGACCTGTCTACACAGGAGAGCACATAGGCAGCAGAAGCAAGAGAGCTTCTTGGATAGGGTCCCTTCCAGCCTTCATCCTCAGCCAGGAGACAGAGCTGAGACCCAGAACCCTGGACACCTTCCCTGCCAGAGGAGAGTCAACTTCCAGGAAGGGCTCTGACCCCAGGAATCAGGAGGTGGATCTGGGCTTCAGACTTCTGTGCACCGTCCCTGAAAGAGGAGAGCAGAGAGTGTTCTGACCACTGTGACACAGGAGAGAGTTGGTCTCCCAGGAGTGTTGACAGAGGCTAAAGAATCACAGGAGGAACAAGCTTCAGCCAGAGACAGCTAGAACATCTAACACCAGAGATTACCAGATGGCAAAAGGCAAACCAAAGAATCTTACTAACAGAAACCAAGACCATTGGGCAACATCAGAACCCAGTATGCCCACCATAGTGAGTCCTGGATAACCCAACACACTGGAAAAGCAAGATTCGGATCTAAAAATCATATCTTATGATGATGGTAGAGGAATTTAAGAAGGGCAGAAATAACCCACTTAAAGAAATACAGGAGAGTACAGCAAAACGGGTAGAAGCCCTTAAAGAGGAAGCACAAAAATCTCTCAAGGAATTACAGGAAAACACTGCTGAACAGGCAGAAGACCTTAAGGAGGAAACAAAAAAAATCCCTTAAAGAATTAGAGGAAAACACAACCAAACAGGTGATGGAATTTAACAAAACAATCCAAGATCTAAAAATGAAAGTAGAAACAATGAAGAAAATCCAAAGGGAGACAACTCGGGAGAAGGAAACCCTAGGAAAGAAATCAGGAACCATAGATTCGAGCATCACCAACAGAATACAAGAGATGGAAGAGAGAATCTCAGGTGCAGAAGATTCCATAGAGAACTTGCACACAACAAAGAAAATGCAAAATGCAAAAAGAAACCCAGAACACAAAGAGAAGACCAAACATAAGAATAATAGGTATAAATGAGAATGAAGATTTTCAACTTAAAGGGCCAGTAAATATCTTCAACAAAATTATAGAAGAAAACTTCCCTAACCTAAAGAAAGAGATGCCCATGAACATAAAGAAGCCTACAGAACGCCAAGTAGAAAGGAACAGAAAAGAAATTCCTCACAACACATAATAATAAGAATAACATCTGCACTAAATAAAGATAGAATATTAAAAGCAGTAAGGAAAAAGGTCAAGTAACATACAAAAGTAGACCTATTAGAATTAAACCAGACTTCTCACCAGAGACTATGAAAGTCAGAAGATCCCATACAAATGTAATATAGACCCTAAGAGAACACAAATGCCAGCCCAGGCTACTATATCCAGCAAAACTCTCAATTACCATAGATGGAGAAACCAAAGTATTCCTAGAAAAAACTAAATTCACATATCTTTGCATGAATCCAGCCCTTCAGAGGATAATAATGGGAAAACACCAACACAAGGAAGGAAATTACACCCTAGAAAAGCAAGAAAGTAATCATTCAACAAACCTAAAACAAGACAGCCACAAGAACAGAATCCCAACTCTAACAATAAAAATAACAGGAAGCAACAATTAATTTTCCTTAATATCTTTTAATATCAATGGATTCAATTCCCAAATAAAAAGACATAGACTAACAGACTGGCTACATAAACAGGACCCAACTTTTTG
The DNA here is from genome assembly GCA_902729485.2 of Mus minutoides. Lineage (NCBI taxonomy): Eukaryota > Metazoa > Chordata > Mammalia > Rodentia > Muridae > Mus > Mus minutoides. The sequence goes on along the minus strand of LR755153.1, from coordinate 234,300 downwards.
TTGCTTACAGGAAACCCACCTTAGGGAAAAAGGCAGGCACTACTCCAGAATAAAAGGCTGGAAAACAATTTTCCAAGCAAATGGTCCGAAGAAACAAGCTGCAGTAGCCATTCTAAAATAGAATAAAATTGACTTCCAACCCAAAGTTATCAAAAAAGACAAGGAGGGGCACTTCATACTCATCAAAGGTAAAATCTTCCAAGATGAACTCTCAATTCTGAATATCTATGCTCCAAATGCAAGGGCATCCACATTCATTAAGCAAAATATAGTAAAGCTCAAAGCACATATTGCACCTCACACAATACTAGTGGGAGACTTCAACACCCCACTCTCATCAAGGACAGATCCTGGAAACAGAAACTAAACAGAGACACACTGAAACTAACAGAACTTATGAAAGAAATGGATTTGACAGATATCTACAGAACATTTTATCCTAAAACAAAAGGATATACCTTCTTCTCAGCACCTCATGGCACCTTCTACAAAATGGACCATATAATCAATCACAAAACAGGCCTCAACAGATACAAAAATATTGAAATTATCTCATGCATCCTATCAGATCACCACAGACTAAGCCTGATCTTCAATAACAACATAAATAATAGAAACCCAACATTCATGTGGAAGCTGAAGAACAATACATTCATTGATACCTTGGTCAAGGAAGAAATAAAGAAAGAAATTAAAGACTTTTTAGAGTTTAGTGAAAATGAAGCCACAACATACCCAAACTTATGGGACACAATGAAAGCATTCCTAAGAGGAAAACTCATAGATCTGAGTGCCTCCAAAGAGAAACTAGAGAGAGCATACACTGACAACTTGACAGCACTCTTAAAATCTTCTGTAGAGCAAAAGATACTGTCAATAAAACAAAAAGGCCACCAACGGATAGGGAAAGAATTTTTACCAATTCTAAATCTGATAGAAGGCTAATATCCAATATTTACAAAGAGCTCAAGAAGCTGAACTCCAGAAATTCAAATAACCCCATTAAAATGGGGTACAGAGCTCAACAAAGAATTCTCAACTGAAGAATGCCAAAGGGCTGAGAAGCACTAAAAAAAATGTTCAACATCCTTAATCAGAAAAATGAAAACAACCTTGAGATTCCACCTCACACCAGTCAGAATGGCTAGGATCAAAAATTCAGGTGAGAGCAGATGATGGCGAGGATGTGGAGAAAGAGGAACATTGCTGGTGGGATTGCAAGCTGGTACAACTACTCTGGAAATCAGTCTGGAGGTTCCTCAGAAAACTGGACATAATACTTCCGAAAGATCCAGCAATACCTCTACTGGGCATATACCCAGAAGATGTTCCAACTGGTAACAAGGACACATGCTCCACTATGTTCATAGCAGCCTTATTTATAATAGCCAGAAGCTGGAAAGAACGCAGATGTCCCTCAATAGAGAAATGGATACTGAAAATGTGGTATATTTACACAATGGAGTACTAGTCAGCTATTAAAAAACAATGAATTTATGAAATTCTTGAGCAAATGGATGTATCTGGAGGATATCATCCTGAGTGAGGTAACCCAATCACAAAAGAAGTCACTTGATATGCACTCACTGATAAGTGCATATTAGCCCAGAAACCTAGAATACCCAAGTTACAATTTCCAAAACACAAAGTCAAGAAAGACCAATGCATGAATACTTCATTCCTCCCTAGAATAGGAAATAAAATATCTATGGAAGGAGGTGCAGAGACAAATTTGGGACCTAAGATGAAAGGATGAACCATCCAGAGAATGCCCCACCCCAGTGGTCCACCACATAATCAGCCACCAAATGCAGACACTGCTGCATACGCCAGCGGGATATTGCTGAAAGGACCCTGATATAGCTGTCTCCTGTGACAGTTTGACAGTCCCTGACAAATACAGAAGTGGATGCTCACAGTCATCTATAGGACAGAACACAGGGTCCCCAATGTAGGAGCTAGAGAGAGTACCGAAGAGCTGTAGAGGTCTGCAACCCTATAGATGGAACAACAATATGAACTAATCAGAACCCCCCAGAGCTCATGTCTCTAGCTGCATATGTATTAGAAGATGGCCTAGTTGGCCATTATTGGGAAGAAAGGCCCCTTGGTCTAGCAATCTGTATATGCCCCAGTACAGGGGAATGCCAGGGCCAAGAAGTGGGAGTGGGTGGGTAGGAGAGTAGGGCGGGGTAGGGTATGGGGGACTTATGGGATAACACTTGAAATGTAAATGAAGAAAATATCTAATTTAAAAAATGTGAACAAAAAGAGGAAAGAAAAAAAACAAAAAACACTGGAACAAAAGGAAGAAAATTCACCCAAGAGGAATAGATGGCAGGAAATAATCAATCTTACAGCTGAAATCAACCAAGTGAAAACAAAAGGAACTATTCAAAGAATCAACCAAGCTGGTTTTTGAGAAAATCAACAAGATACATAAACCCTTAGCCAAACTCACTAGAGGGCACAGGGAAAGTATCCTAATTAACAAAATCAGAAATGAAAAGGAAAAATAACAGAACCTGAGGAAATCCAAAACACCATCAGATCACATAACAAAAGGCTATACTCAACAAAACTGGAAAACTTTGATGAAATGGACAAGTTTCTTGACAGATACCAGGTAACAACGTTAAATCAGAATCAGATTAATGACCTAAACAGTCCCATATTCCCTAAAGAAATAGAAGCAGTCATTAATAGTCTCCCAACCAAAAAAAAGTCCAGGACGAGATGGGTTTAGTGCAGAAATCTATCAGACCTTCAAAGAAGACCTAATTCCAGTTCTCCTCAAACTATTCCACAAAATAGAAAGAGAAGGTAATCTATCCAATTCATTCTATGAAGCCACAATTACTCTGATACCTAACCTACATAAACACCCAACAATGATAGAAAACTCCAGATACAATTTCCATTATGAATATTGATGCAAAAATACTCAATAAAATTCACGGTAACCAAAGCCAAGAACACATCCAAACAATCATCCATCATGATCAAGTAGGCTTCATTCCAGGGATTCAGAGATGGTTTAATATACAGAAATCCATCAAAGTAATCCACTATATAAACAAATTCAAAGACAAAAATCACATGATCATCTCCTTAGATGCTGAGAAAGCATTTGACAAAATTCAACACGCCTTCATAATAAGTCTTGAAAAAAAATCAAGAATTAAAGGCTCATACCTTAAAATAAGAGCAATATACATACAGCAAATGAGTAGCCAACATCAAAATAAATGGACAAAATAAATGGACAAAAGCTGGAAGCAATCCCACTAAAATCAGGGACTAGACAAGGCTGCCCACTTTCTCCCTACCTATTCAATATAGTACTTGAAGTCCTAGCCAGAGCAATTAGCCAAAAAAAAAAAAAAAAAAAAAAAAAAAAAAAAAAAAAGGAGGTCAAGGAGATACAAATTGAAAAGGAAGAAAGGAAGAAGTCAAAATATCACTATTTGCAGATGATATGATAGTATATAAAAGTGATCCTAAAAATTCCACCAGAGAAACCCTAAACCTCATAAACAGCTTCAGTGAAGTAGCTAGATATAAATTTAACTCAAACAAATCAATGGCCTTTCTCTACACACAGGATAAACAGGATGAGAAAGAAATTAGGGAAACAACACACTTCACAATAGTCACAAATAATATAAAATACCTTGGTGTGACTCTAATTAACTGAAAGATCTGTATGAAAATAACTTTAAGTCTCTGATGAAAGAAATCTAAGAAGATCTCAGAAGATGGGAAGATCTCCCATGCTCATGGATTGGCAGTATAATAAAAATGGCTAGCCTGCCTAAAGCAATCTACAGATTCAATGCAATCCCCATCAAAATTCCAACTCAATTCTTCACTGAGTTAGAAAGGGCAATTTGCAAATTTATCTGGAATAACAAAAAACCTAGGATAGCAAAAACTCTACTCAATGATAAAAGAACCTCTGGGGGAATCGCCATGCCTGGCCCAAAGCTGTACTACAGAGCAATTGTGAAAAAAACAAAACAAAACAAAACAAAAAAAAACCTGCATGGTACTGGTACAGCAACAGACAGGTAGATCAATAGAATTGAAGACCCACACACTTGACCTTTGACAAGGGAGCTAAAACCATCCAGTGGAAAAAAAGAGAGCATTATCAACAAATGGTACTGGCACAACTGGTGGTTTTCATGTAGATGAATGCAAATTGATCCATTCTTATCATCTTGTACAAAGCTCAAGTCTACCTGAATCAAGGAACTGCACACAAAACCAGAGACACTGAAACTTATAGAGGAGAAACTGGGGAAAACCCTCAAAGATAAGGGTACAAGGGAAAAATTCCTGAACAGAACAATGGCTTGTGCTGTAAGATTGATAATCAACAAATGGGACCTCTTAAAATTGCAAAGCTTCTGTAAGACAAAAGACACTGTCAATAAGACAAAAAGGCCACCAAAATATTGGGAAAGGATCTTTACCAATCCTAAATCAGGGGTCTAATATCCAATATATATAAAGAACTCAAGAAGATGGACTCCAGAAAGTCAATAACCCCATTTAAAAAACTGTGGTACAGAGCTCAACAAAGAATTCTCAACTGAGGAATACTGAATGGCTGAGAAGCACCTGAAAAAACGTTCAATATCCTTAATAATCAGGGAAATTCAAATCAAATCAACCCTGAAATTCATCTCATTCCAGTCAGCATGGCTAAGATCAAAATTTCAGGTGACAGCAGATGCTGGCGAGGATATGGAGAAAGCAGGATGCTCTCCCATTGTTGGTGGAATTGCAAGCTGGTACAACCACTCTGAAAATCAGTCTGGCGGTTTCTCAGAAAACTGGACATAGTACTACTAGAAGATCCAGCAATTGCTCTCTGAGCATATACTCAGAAGATGTTCCAACTGGTAATAAGGACACATGCTCCACTATGTTCATAGCAGCCTTGTTTATAATTGCCAGAAGCTGGAAAGAACCCAGATGTCTCTCAACAGAGGAATGGATACAGAAAATGTGGTACATTTACACAATGGAGTACTACTCAGCTATTAAAAACAATGAATTTATGAAATTATTGGGCAAATGGATGTATCTGGAGGATATCATCTTTTGTGAGGTAACCGAATCACAAAAGAAGTCACTTGATATGCACTCACTGATAAATGGATATTACCCCAGAAACTTAGAATACCCAAGATACAATTTGCAAAACACAAGAAAATCAAGAAGAAAGACCAAAATGTGGATACTTCATTCCTTCTTAGAATAGAAAACAAAACATCCATGACAGGAGTTACAGAGACAAAGTTTGGAGCTGAGATGAAAGGATGGACCATCCAGAGACTACCCCACCTGGGGATCCATCCCATAAACAACCACCAAACAAAACCAAATTTAAACTGTAAATAACTCAAAGGCCAATTTCTTGGCTCTTCCAAAGGGCTTGCCACTTCCCTGGCTTCATCTGCAGCACACACAGCTTGTCTTCTAAGCTCAGAGAGGCTCCACTCCAGTGCTGTTGTGCTCTCAATGTTCCGTCTGTGTGGTAATGCATCTTCAAAATGCTGGGCTCCCCTTGTGTAGCAGAACTAAAGTTCTGTCACAGCTGAGCTGCTCTTTCATCAATAGCTTAATTTATCCTCTCTTCCTGGTGCCAAGCCTCAACTTCTTTGCATGACCCCTGCAGTCCTGGACCTTAAGCTGCCACTGAGGCTGCAGCTTCACGAATGACCTCTTCAGGCCTTTCATGTGTCAAGCCTCAGCTGCTGTTGATGACCCCTTCCTGCCTTCGAAACCAGAATCACTTAGAAGATTCTACACATAACCATTCATTGTCCCAGCAAGCAAAGGTTTGAAGAATGGTTTGAAGAGTGGTTCTGGTCTCTTGTTAATCACAGTTGATTCTCCAAAATCAAAAGTGAATTGTGAAAGAAAGGATTTATTTGACAGTACTCTTGTACATCACAAATCATCATGAAGGGATGCTAGCAGGAATTCAAACAGAGCTGGAGACTGGAGATAGGAGCTGATACAGAAGCTATGGAGGGGCGCTGCTTATTGGCTTACTCCCTCTGGCTTGCTCAACCTGCTTTTTTATACAGCCCAGGCATCCACCCATAATGGAATATGGGCCGTAGTCCCACATTAATCAATAATTAAGAAAATGCACTACAGGCTTGCCTGCACCCTGATTTTAGGAAGGAATTTTCTCATTTAAGGTTCCGTCCTTTAAATGGTTCTTGCCTGTGTCAAGTTGATGTAAAATTAGCCAATATATATAGAAAAACTGATTTTAAAAAATAGAAGTGAAACTAATTAGTCAAGGGAGATAAAGTGACTTGCTCATCAGAGTCTAGAGAACTTTCTTGTCCCTCCTCAGATTCCAGGTGTGCTGTAGGGTTTTTTTTTTTTTTCAATTTTTTATTAGATATTTTCTTCATTGACATTTCAAATGCTATCCCAAAAATCTGCTATACACTCCCCCCACCCTGCTCCTCTACCCACTCATTCCCACTTCTTGGCCCTGGATTCCCCTACACTGGGGCATGTAAAGTTTGTAAGACCAAGGGAACTCTCTTCCCAATGATGGCTGACTAGGCCATCTTCTGCTACATATGCAGCTAGAGATACAAGCGCTGGGGGTAATGATTAGTTCATATTGTTGTTCCACCTATAGGGTTGCAGACACCTTTAGCTCCTTGGGTATTTTCTCAAGCTCTTCTATTGGGGGTCCTGTATTCCATCTAATAAATGACTTTGAGCATGAGACAGCTATATCAGGATCCTTTCAGCAAACTCTTGCTGGCATATGCAATAGTGTCTGGGTTTGGTGACTGATTAGGGATGGATTCCCCGGTTGGGTAGTCTCTGGATGGTCCATCCTTTCATCTCAGCTCCAGACTTTGTCGCTGTAACTCCTTGCATGGGAGTTTTGTTCCCTATTCTAAGGATGAATGAAGTATCCACAGGTTGGTCTTCCTTCTTGATTTTCTTGTGTTTTGCAAATTGTATCTTGGGTATTCTAAGTTTCTGGGGTAATATCCATTTATCAGTGAGTGCATATCAAATGGCTTCTTTTGTGATTGGGTTACCCCACAAAGGATGATATCCTGCAGATCCATTAATTTGCCTAAAATTTCATAAATTCATTGTTTTTAATAGCTGAGTAGTACTCCATTGTGTAAATGTACCACATTTTCTGTATCCATTCCTCTGTTGAGGGACATCTGGGTTCTTTCCAGCTTCTGGCAATTACAAATAAGGCTGCTATGAACATAGTGGAGCATGTGTCCTTGTTACCAGTTGGAACATCTTCTGGGTATATGCCCAGTAGAGGTATTGCTGGATCTTTCGTAGTACTATGTCCAGTTTTCTAAGGAACCGCCAGACTGATTTCCAGAGTGGTTGTACCAGCTTGCAATCCCACCATCAGTGAAGGAGTGTTCCTCTTTCTCCACATCCTCACCAGCATCTGCTGTCACCTGAATTTTTGATCTTAGCCATTCTGACTGGTTTGAGGTGGAATCTCAGGCTTGTTTTGATTTGCATTTCCATTATGATTAAGGATGGTGAATTTTTTTAGGTGCTTCTCAGCCATTAAGTATTCCTCAATTGAGATTCTTTGTTTAGTGCTGTACCCCATTTTTAAATGGGGTTATTTGACTTTCTGGAGTCTATCTTCTTGAGCTCTTTATCTATGTATATAGGATATTAGTCACCTCTGAGGATTGGTAAAAATCTTTTCCCAATCTGTTGGTGGCCTTTTTGTCTTATTAACAGTATCTTTTGCCTTACAGAAGCTTTGCAATTTTAAGAGGTCCCATTTTTCCATTATCAATTTTTACAGCACAAGCCATTGTTGTTCTCTTCAGGATTTTTTCCCCTGTACCTGTATCTTCAAGGGTTTTCCCCACATTCTCTCTATAATTTTCAGTGTCCCTCGTTTTATGTGGAGTTCCTTGATTCAGGTAGACTTGAGCTTTTTACAAGGAGATTGTGCCAGCACCATTTGTGGAAAATGCTGTCTAAGCCGGGCGTGGTGGCACACACCTTTAATCCCAGCACTTGGGAGGCAGAGGCAGGCGGATCTCTGAGTTCGAGGCCAGCCTGGTCTACAAAGTGAGTTCCAGGACAGCCAAGGCTACACAAAGAAACCCTGTCTCGAAAAAAACAAAAAAACAAAACAAACAAACAAAAAAAGCTGTCTTTTTTCCACTGGATGGTTTTAGCTCCCTTGTCAAAGATCAAGTGACCATAGGTGTGTGGGTTCATTTCTGGATCTTCAATTCTGTTCCATTGATCTACCTGTCTATTGCTGTACCAGTACCAAGCAGTTTTTATCACAATTGCTCTGTAGTACAGCTTTAGGTCAGGGATGGTGATTCCACCAGAGGATCTTTTATCATTGAGAAGAGTTTATGCTATCCTAGGTTTTTTGTTATTCCAGATGAATTTGCAAAATGCCCTTTCTAACTCAGTGAAGAATTGAGTTGGAATTTTGATGGGGATTGCATTGAATCTGTAGATAGCTTTTGGCACGATAGCCATTTTTACTATATTAATCCTGCCAATCCATGAGCATGGGAGATCTTTCCATCTTCTGAGATCTTCTTAGATTTCTTTCTTCAGAAACTTGAAGTTCTTTTCATACAGGTCTTTCACTTTTTTAGTTAGAATCATACCAAGGTATTTTATATTATTTGTGACTATTGTGAAATTGTTGTTTCCCTAATTTCTTTCTCAACCTGTTTATCCTGTTTGTAGAGAAAGACCATTGATTTGTTTAAGTTAATTTTATATCTAGCTACTTCACTGAAGCTGCTTATCAGGTTTAGGAGTTCTCTGGTGAAATTTTTAGAATCACTTATATATACTATCATATCATCCGCAAATAGTGATATTTTGACTTCTTCCTTTCCAATTTATTTCCCCCTGACCTCCTCTTTTTTTGTCTAATTGCTCTGGCTAGGACTTCAAGTACTATATTGAATAGGTAGGGAGAAAGTGGGCAGCCTTGTCTAGTCCCTGATTTTAGTGGGATTGCTTTCAGCTTCTGTCCATTTATTTTCATGTTGGCTACTGGTTTGCTGTAGATTGCTTTTAATATGTTTAGGTATGGGCCTTGAATTCTTGATCTTTCCATGACTTTTATTATAAAGGGGTGTTGGATTTTGTCAAATGCTTTCTCAGCATCTAAGGAGATGATCATGTGATTTTTGTTTTTGAGTTTGTTTATATAGTGGATTACATTGATGGATTTCCATATATTAAACCATTCCTTCATCTCTGACATGAAGCCTACTTGATCATGATGGATGATCATTTTGATGTGTTTTTGGATTCAGTTTGCAAAGATTTTATTGAGTATTTTTGGATCAATATTCATAAGATAAATTGGTCTAAAGTTTGTTTCTTTGTTGGATCTTTGTGTGGTTTAGGTATCAGAGTAATTGTGGCTTCATAGAATGAATTGGGTAGTATACCTTCAGATTCTATTTTGTTGAATAGTTTGAGAAGTACTGGAATTAGGTCTTCTTTGAAGGTCTGATAGAACTCTGCACTAAACCCATCTGGTCCTGGGCTTTTTTTTTTTTTTTTTTTTTTTTTTTTTTTTTTTTTTTTTTTTTTTTTTTTTTTGGTTGGGAGACTATTAATGACTGCTTTTATTTCTTTCAGAGATATGGGAGTGTTTAGGTTATTAATTTGATCCTGATTTAACTTTGGTACTGGGTATCTGTCTGGAAATTTGTCTATTTCATCCAGATTTTTCAATTTTTTTGAATATAGCCTTTTGTAGAAGTATCTGATGGTGTTTTGGATTTCCACAGGATCTGTTGTTATGTCTCCCGTTTCATTTCTGATTTTGTTAATTAGGATGCAATCCCTGTGCCCTCCAGTGAGTCTGGCTAAGGGTTTATCAATCTTGTTGACTTTCTCAAAGGACCAGCTCCTGGTTTGATTGATTCTTTGAATAGTTCTTTTTGTTTCCTCATGGTTGATTTCACCCCTGAATTTGATTATTTCCTGCTGTCTACTCCTCTTGGGTGAATTTGCTTCCATTTGTTCTAGAGCTTTTAGGTGTGCTGTCAAGGGTAACCAGGACTCGCTGTGGTGGGAGTACTGGGTTCTGATGATGCCCAGTGGTCTTGGTTTCTGTTAGTTAGATTCTTATGTTTGTCTTTCACTATCTGGTAATCTCTTGTGTTTGTTGTCATAGCTGTCTCTGGCTGGAACTTTTTCCTTTTGTTATTCTGTTAGCCTCTGTCAGCTATCCTGGGAGTCCATCTCTCTCCTGAGTCTCAGTGGTCAGAGTACTTTTTGCAGGCAAGCTCTCCTCTTGCAGGGAAGTGCACAGAGGTCTGGCACTCAGACCTGCCTCTGAGCTTGACCTAATGTGTTTCAATGCATAGACTGTATAGGTTCAATGCATAGACTGTATAGGTTCAATGCATAGACTGTATAGGTTCAATGCATAGACTGTATAGGTTTAATGCATAGACTGTATAGGTTCAATGCATAGACTGTATAGGTTCAATGCATAGACTGTATAGGTTCAATGCATAGACTGTATAGGTTCTTTGGTTGTTCCGACTCACACTCTTTCTTTTTACAGTGCTATAAGTACATCATACAGTGCCTGGTCTTGTTTAACAGCTGGCCTCTAAACGAAACTCAGCTGACATTTGTTCAAGCACTAAAAGACATGGAGAAAATTGATATCAAAGGTATGTCACCTTAAATATTTTAAAGCATTTATTTTATGTCCTGTGTATAGGTAGTTTGCCTGCATGTATGTATGTATGCCATGTACATGTGTGGTGCCTGTGGAAGTCTAAAGAGGTCAATGGATCTCCTGAGACTGAAGTTACAGTCAATTGTGTCTCCATGAGGGTACTGGAACAGAACTCTGGTCCTCTGCAACAGCAGCAGTGTTCTTAATACTGTGCCATCTATCTAGCCCCCTGCCTTAATTATTACTCATGCCACTTATAGTCTAAATACTAAAAAGTAAATTGAACAGAAAATTCTAAAATGATATTGCTCATAACCTACAGCCTCTTATATTTTCTGTCATATTAAGTTTCAATATTTTACTTCATAATTTATGAAAAATAAAAATATTTCATCACTAAGGCCCTGTATAAACATGTTTCATGTATTTAGCCAAACTTATGTACTGCTTATAGTTGTAACTTTTCAAGAAATAAAGATGACTTTTATGATTATAAAATTTTATTTCTCATAGTTGTTAGGGAAGAAAAACAATGAAGTTAGACCCTGAAAGTACACAGGACTCAGGGGGTAGATGCAGGTGGATTTTTGTGAGTTCAAGGCCATTGTGGTCTCCAAAACTATAGCAATCTATGGTTGCATAGTGAGGTATTGTCTCAAAAATATGTCATGCTGGACTGGAGAGAAGGCTCAGAAGCTAAGAGCACCGACTACTCAACACAAACTCACCTACTTCAACTTTTGAATATGGAGGTCAGAGAGCAGCCCATGAGAGTTCTGTCTCTCTTGAATCACTTTATGATTTGATGTGAAACTTTATATTCTTTTATCCCAGAATTAAAACAAAACCAAAATAAAACAAATAAACAAACCAAGATTAAAAAACAGACAAACAAAGAAAAATTCCACGTCCAATATATAGATACAGAGGTATATCTGAACTGGGATCTGTCTCCCTTCCCTTCCCTTCCCTTCCCTTCCCTTCCCTTCCCTTCCCTTCCCTTCCCTTCCCTTCCCTTCCCTTCCCTTCCTTTCTTTCTTTCTTTCTTTCTTTATTTATTTACTTCTTTACTTCATATCTAGATCGCAGCCCCCTTCCCTCCTCTCCTCCCAGTCCCACCCTTCAACCTTATCCCCCGAGCTTCCCCTCCCCTTCTCTAAAAAGGACACTCCCTCATGGGTACCAACCCACTCTGGCACATCAAATTGCAGCAGAACTAGGCTCATCCTCTCTTACTTAGGCCAGACAAGGGAGCCCAGCTAGGGGCATAGGATTCAAAGGCAGGCAACAGAATTAGAGTCAACCCCTGCCCCACTTATTAGGAGACCATACCATCCATCTTCTACATATGTGTAGGTGGCCTAGGTCCAGTCCACAATGCTCTTCTATTGTTCAGTCTCTGTGAGCCCCCATGGGCCTGACCTGGGGTATTTCTGCAACTGTTTATAGGAACTGTGGCTTCATGCTATTGTAAGACAATAGTGCCACCTTCTGTTTATTTTAGTTCCCACAGTTCACTAAAGCAGCTGGCTATATAGTATAACAGGTAACCTATACAATATACTAAAGCAGCTGGCTGACTCACTGAAGGAAACAGACAGGAAGATACTGATCTGGGAGTTCTCAGTGACATATGCCTTCAGATTTGCAATGCTGTCATTCTAAACTCCTGTTGTCAAAATTCTGCCTCCTTATGTTGATAATCAAGGCCTTTGAAGTCCTAATTTATTTATTAAAACATATATAATTTCAATCATTATCAAAAATGCTTGCTTTAGGGGATCAGGTCATAAAGTACTTGCTGGGATTTTTTTTTTTTTTGGTAAGGAGAGAACTACAAAATGAATCATTGTGAATATCAATCAAAAAGTCTTTGACAACACAAAATATTACATGTTACATATTAATATACTTAAAATGCTTACATAAAATATGCATCTTAAGATATATTACAAAACAAACATATTTATTACATATATATGCACATATTATTTTTTTCACTAACAAGAAAGTGAGTCTCTTATCAAACAAGTACCTTGCCCTAAACAAATTTAGAAATTACAAAAATGTTCAAACATCAACCATATTTCAGACTCAGTGGCTACAGATCAAAAAACTGATCATGCATTTTTACTTCTATGGAGGTTTCTTCATCTACTGAAGGGTCCCCTCTGCTGTGCACTGGGTAGAACAAAAACCCAAAGGGACTCACAGGGAAGGTTTCTAAACCTCTTGTCATCAGCAGGTACTCTCACTCAGCATTTCTCCACCAGGGGTGTGCAGGTTCATTCTTCCAGGGCTTTCTAATTACATACACATACATGAGTCACATCTTCCATAACTTTTCAATCAGTAGGATGTTTTCCATTCCATAGCTTATTCCGATACATGCTAACCAATGCACACAGATTTCTGGCAAGCCTCAAACAGTAAAATAAGCAACCTGATGACGGTATCATATGAATTAATCGATTTAAAACATGCAGCATGAATATAAAGTTTTACTTTTTATCAGCACTCAGAGAAAAGTATAAGAGCAAATGTCTTTGTATATTAATGACATTAAGTTGGTATTAATTTAAGTATATTATAACAGACATTTTAATTATAATCTTACTCAGAGACATGAAGAAGAAAATGAAAATGCACAGAAAAACAAAAATCTGAGAGGGTTAAAATTCTGCAGCAGTGAGTATGGTTTTGAAGCAAGAGAAGGTAGTAACAGAAGATTACAGGAACAAAAATGATATGAAATATGTAGTAAAATAAATATCAAAATAACAGATATAAATCCTTCCTTTTGGGCAACTATATTTAATGCAAATTAAATGTGCTTTACAACATATACATGATATAACTACATATGTTCATAAGAGGAACATACTTTAATTTCAAAGATATAAACAGCTTTCTGACAAAAGGAAGGAACACACATTACAAAGAGCCCAGAATGGTGATCCTATGTATGTACTATAGCCCGGAATGGTCATCCTATGTATGCACTATAGCCCGGAATGGTCATCCTATGTATGCACTGTAGCCCGGAATGGTCATCCTATGTATGTACTGTAGCCAGAAATGGTCCTCCTATGTATGTACTGTAGCCTGGAATGGTCCTCCTATGTATGTACTGTAGCCCGGAATGTTCCTTCTATGTATGTACTGTAGCCCCGAATGGTCCTCCTATGTATGTACTATAGCCTGGAATGGTCATACTATGTATGTACTATAGCCCGGGAAGGTCCTCCTATGTATGTATAGCCCGGAATGGTCATGCTCTTGTCAAAAATAGATTTTAAAAACCAAAACAGGTGCATGAGTTATTTTGTAATGCTGGAGACCACATATTCATAAAACAAAACCATTATAAACATCTGAGTCTAACAGCTGAGTTTAAAATGCATGAAGCAAATGCTAGTATTGAAAGAGAAAATGGCTAACTTTACAACTAGTGGAAAATTTCATTACTGCACTTTAAGTAGTGGGAGGAAACAAACAGAATTCATGATTATATAATGCTTGAATAACATGGAGAACAACCTGCCCTAAGAGAAGAGTTCTCCACTCCAAACTTCCATAACACACAAACTTCTCAACCCTATAAAACATCAGGATGACAGCTGATGAAGCAACGCCTGGAATCCAAACAGCTGGGCAGGGATAGAAATTGGGGAGCTTTCTGATCACAATGGAAGAAAACTAGAAACTACTAGGAAATGAATGTGGAGACTTCATAGATGTGTAAAAAGCAACCTGATCTTAATGGAATTGTCTACATTTTTAGAAAGTAACCTGGAGGCTCAGTGGCTAGAGTCCTTAACTGCCTTACAGAGAGCAAGGACTCAGTTCCCAGCACCTACATGGTGGATCACAACTTGAGCTTCATGGGAATCTTCTGGTGCTGAAGGTGCCTGAAGGTGCCTGAAGGTACCTGAAGTGCTGAACATGTGCGTGCATGCGCGGACGTGCACACATACACACGTATGCACACACAATAAGTAATCTTTTTCTTAAAAAAGCAAACAGTAATGATAAAGAAAAGAAAACCAATCCCAAATCAAAAGAAAGGAAACAGTACAGGTTAGAGCAGAGATGAATGAATTGTAGCAATCAGCTTAACAGTGCTATGAGGAGATGAACGGCCCCCCTCACAAGGCACACATGGTGCTAGTGACCTGATGGTTGCATAACTTTAATACTCTAAAGCCCACTGCTTTATATATACCAATATTGAGTTTATGCTGTATTAGCTATGTCCCAATTATTAAAAAATCTTAACCAGTTCTTATGAAATTTTTTTTACAAGGAAAGAAATACAATCTCTTTAGATGAAGCATCTTTGTAGGGTTCTCGTTAACTGTCAGGTCTCACTGATTTCCTTGCTCATGTCTATTTATTTATTTCTCAAGTAGAGAAACATGAAGAACCAGCTCCCATGGGAAGCCCAGATTTCCATACAGTCAGTGAAGGGCAGAAATCTGTAGGAATGCCCAAAACAACTCGGAAAGGCAAGGAGAAGTCTGCGGAGAAAGAAAAGTTAGCTAAGGAAAAGCAAGCTCCTCGATTCGAACCTCAGGTGGGTGCACACATGATACCTTCCTTAGGAACAGAGCTGGTGGCACTTCCCAAATGGAATGGGGGCAGGTTAGCAATAGGAAGCAAGGAGGGCTCCAGAAGTGAGGGACCGTATCCACTTGCATTTAAAGATCTCTTGTGCCTGTGGGAGTATCATGACTGTATCCTCAGATTCATCTGTTAGCACTTTGACAGTTCTATTTCTGTCAGTCAAAACTCTATACTGGAAAAGCTCGTGGTCAACTCACTTTTTGAGCTGTTTAAAGAGAAAAGCTAACATTCTAAGTAAGAAAGAAAAGAATTGTCATCTATGAGACTTGGTTCTCTTTAAATACTAAGAGAAACGCGTAGGAAGCAAGGTTTTCTGGGTAATAACGAAACCAAATTTTTAGTGAAATCTTCACTCAGTGGCTGCAACCTCCTCTTCCCTGAATACATTGTTTCAGATGGACAAAGCCTTGATCTTATGTAATGTATTCTGCAACCATGTCAGTTTAAATGGTTACCTTGTCTGGTGGGTTCTCTGAAGATCCTGCTTCCAGAACCTTATGACTCAAAGCTAGTTAACCAAGAAAACCTCCTCTTTTCCAAGTTGCTTTTGGTCTTGGTGTTTAATAAACCAACAGAAAAATATGCAAGCCAGTATATTAAATGGAAATTTGAGAGCGAAATTGACAGAAAAATTACTTGGAGCATAAGTTATCTCTTCCTCTTTAATTGTCTAGGAGGGAACCTCTTCTATCTGAAAGTCAAACCCATTTCTGCTGCCTCCAGTCCTTACAAGTGGTTCTATAACCTTAAAGTACCACTCACTCACTTCCAGAATGAATCTAGAGGAGCAAGTACATTCAGAGCTAGAAATGATTAATTATATTACTCAGTTTTGAGAAGTATACCTTAAGTATAATTTAGATTTTACTTAAAATATTTTAAATATTGTGTGTGTGATTGTGTGTGTGTGTGTGTGTGTGTGTGTGTGTGTGTGTGTGTACTCATGAGCATGTGTATGAGAGCTGGTGAACATACTCATGGGTATATTTGCAGGTCTGAGGGCAAAGTGTGGAAGACAGTTCTCTTCTTCTACCATATATGCCCTGGGGATAGAACTTAAGAGCATCAGGTTTGGCTGCAAGCACCTTTACCTACCTCACTGGCTAGCTTTTATTTTTTATGCTGATATAGTCCAGAGTGGCTTAGCAAGTCAATTGAAAATGTGCGGATTGGTTCATGGCCATGTCTATAAGAAATCATCTTTGATGATTGATGGAGGTCCCACCACACCGTAGGCAGCACAATCCCTACACAGGTGAGTCTGGGCTAACTCAGAAAGTTAGTTGAGCATGAGCCAGTGAATTAGCCACAAGCAGCTTCCTTCTATGTTGTTTGTGTCAGTTTATGATTGAGCTTTTGTCCTGACTTTCATCCAGTGATGGACCTCAGAGTATAAGCTGAAATAAACCCTTTCTTTTCCAAAATACTTTTGGCCATTACATTGATTTATTACATCAACAGAAAAATAAACTCCAACACTCATGGTCCAAAGTCCCAAAGACTTTATCGTGTCTAATCTTAAGCCAAGATTGCATAAAGTGATGGGCATAAACACTTGTTTTTTTTTTTCTTTTTCTTGTGTGCATGTGATATGCATGAATATGTGTGGGTATGTGCACATGTGTGCAGGTACATGTGTGTGCTTATGCCTGTAGAGGCCCAGGATTGATGTTGGGAGTCTTTCTCAATCACTTTCCACTACATTCATTGAGGTAAACCCCCTCAGCTGAATCCAGAACTCATTCATGTGGCCTGCTTAGACAGCCAGTTTGCTCTAGGGGCATCTCATCTTTTGCCTGCTGAGCGCTGGCATTCCAAGTGGGCTGCTGTGCACCATCAGCATTGGAACACTGGGATTCTGAACTCTACTCCTCACAATCTCAAAGGAAGCATGGTTTATCTACTGAGCCATATCCCCAGCTCCACAGGCACAACTCATCACTGCACAATTCATTGACTTCCAAGAAATATACCCATCGTGCAGTCCAAGGTAAAAATTATGCCCATGAACCCACTGCTGTTCATTTTAGCATCCCTACACCAAAGCTTCAGGTACCAACCCATCATCTCGCTACCATCAGCCATCACAGAGTTCATATAAATGCCTCACACAGTTGAATTAGTTTGTGTTGAACGTCCTCATTTTACTAAAACCTGTGCCTGCAGGGTTGTCCCACCCAACATAGGAACATGCTATAAGTTGTCCATTCACTTTTATGCTGTTTCTTTCCCTGTAATTGCTGATGTGAAAAAGAATATAATGAGCATTCTCATAAGAGTCTTATGCAAATTATGGTTGTTTTTCTGTATAGTAAGTAGCCAACAGTGAAATCTCAGTTTAGGGAGTGAGTCCTTTCTAGAAGGGGAAGCATTCATTTTTATAAACTTTTTGTCCCCCTAGCAAGTACAAATGCCTACTGCTGTTCACTCTCAGCAAGAAGATCCAAACAAACCCTACTGGATCCTGCGGCTGGTCTCTGAACACACCGACTCAGACTACGTTGACGTAAAAAAGGACACAGAACGAGCAGATGAAATACGGGCCATGAAGCAAGCTTGGGAGACAACTGAACCCGGGAGGGCCATCAAGGTCGCCTGCCTGAAAGGCAGTTCTTTCTGTCCTCATTGTTAGATGTAGTTTGGGAGCTGAGCCCTATGGATGAAGGTGTGGGATTGGAATTGTGACCTGAGTTAGTGTTCATGTGCCCAAACTATGACAGCCCTCTTTATATGTAGCCGTGAGGGCTGGATTCACACAGATCAGGAGAAGCTTCAAGTAGGAAAGCATATGATTGTTTAATGCCTGCTTTCCTACTACAAACAGCTTTAGAACAAAAAGTAGTGGCGCACACCTTTAATCCCAGCACTCGGGAGGCAGAGGCAGGCGGATTTCTGAGTTCGAGGCCAGCCTGGTCTACAAAGTGAGTTCCAGGATAGCCGGGGCTACACAGAGAAACCCTGTCTCAGAAACCAAAAAAAAAAAAGTATGTGCTTCCCCTTATGAAGGTATTTAACTACCTCTCCCAGTATATGGAAGAGGATCTCAACCTTCCTAACCCTGCAGCCCTTTAATATAGTTCTTCATGTTGTGGTGACCCCCACCAGAGGATCATTTTTGTTGCTACTGTTATGAACCATTATGTAAATATGTTTGGAGAGAGGATGACAAGGGAGTTGCAACCCACAGATTGAGGACCACTGCCTTGAGGGCTTAGACCTTTAGTGTTAGTTAACAGAGAGTTGGCTTGGTCTAAACTACCTTTCTTTGTGTTTTCTTTTTCAATTCCGGTTTTGGAACCCACATTTCTCTCTTCTTCTGAGTACCTTGCTTCAGCCTGCACCTCTTGCTGCTTTTCAAAGACCTCACCAGGCTGACATCTGTCTTCCAGGCTGCTCAGGCCCGTTTGAAGTACTTGACCCAATTCATTAAGAAGCCACCCACCACAGATACCACCACCTCCGCCCCCAGCCCTGAGACTTTGTCTGTGAGTCAGAGCCAAACTAAATCCTCAGAGGAAGGTCAGTGGAAGTCACAAGCTGCTCAGGAATTTTGGTGGGGCTTCCTTAGCCACAAGGAATCATTTCTGAGTTTCTAGTCCTTAGGATTGTGAAAGACTATGAGGTTTCAAATGAGGACACAAATAGCCTTCTACTAATCAAGCCTCTTGTACTTATTTTCTCATCTAAGATTAATGTTCCCATTATCCATATATAGGCAGAAATGGTTTTCCTTGAATAAGAACATTTGATGAATATGATGTAATGGCACACAGCTATAACACTACCATTTGGAAGGTAGAGGCAGGAGTACTAGGAGGTCATGTCCATCCTCAGCTATATAGAGAATTCAAGGCCAGCCTGAGCTATAGGAGACCCTGTGTTTAAAAGAAAAAAGATAAGATGAAACCCGATGTGAGATGAGGTGGTTATTCAAGATGATGGTGGCCATGGGGAATTGGAGGCAGTCCTGCTACTTAATAATTCAGCACCTTCTGTAAGAATAAGAATAAGAATAAGAATAAGAATAAGAATAAGAATAAAAGAATAAGTGGATAGATAAGATTAAGAATAATAAACATAACTACTGTCTTAGGGTTTTACTGCTGAGAACAGATACCATGACCAAAGCAACTCTTATAAGGACAACATTTAATTGGGGCTGGCTTAAAAGTTTAGAGGTTCAGTCCATTATCATTAAAGTGAGAGCATGGCAGCATCCAGGTACACATGATGCAGGAGGAGCTGAGAGTTCTACATTTTCATCTGAAGGCCAGTAGAAGACTGGCTCCCATATGAATAGGAGGAGGATTTCATTGCTCACCCCCACAGTGACACGCTTCCCTATCAAGGCCACACCTACTCCAACAAGACCACACCTCCTAATAGTAACACTCCTTGGGCCAAGCATATACAAATCACTACATTCCACTCCTTGGCTCCCATAGGCTTAGTCAAACATGCAAGTCTATGGGGCCATACCTAGCCATAGTATAATTAAAAAATACATTTAGTCCAATTTCCAAAGACCCCATAATCTATAGCAGTTTCAACAGTATTAAAAGTCCAAAGTTCAAAGTCTCTCCTGAGATAAATTCAGTCATTTAACTGCAAGCCCCCAAAACAAGAGAGAAAACCAGCTGTGCAAATTCCAAACTCTGTCACACCTACTCCAACAAGGCTATACCTCCAAATAGGGCCCCTCTCTGGGTCAAGAAAATTCAAACCACCACAACTACTTGTATGGAATTATTGCTATGGCTTGGCAACTTGCATTACTTAAATTATAGTTGACTCTATTTTCCAAAGGTGATTGCTTCCAAGACCTACAGTGTATACCAAATTGCACAGGGGTTCAATACCCTTCAAGTAAATGGTGGCGTGTTTTCATATAATCTGTGCACATTCTCCTGTATACTTTTAATTGTCCTTATATATCTTATAATCATAGTTCGACCTTTCTAAGTAGTTGTTACACAGTATCATTTAGAGAATATAAAGCCAAACATGTATATATGTTCAGTTCAAAAAAACTAACATAGAACTAACTATGTAGTAAATAACCGCATAAGACTTTTAAAGAATATATTTTAAATTATTTAGTATTTCTTGTACTATGTGTATATGCATGCTGTTTAGAGGGTAACTACACTACACATATAGAAGACCGACAATTCTGTGGAGTCAGTTTTCACCTTTACACATATTCTAGGAGCTGAACTCAGGTCACTAGGCTTACACAGTAAGCATTACTTTACCTCCCTGGGCATCTTGTTATTCTTTAACTATATATGTTTAAAATGTTGTACTAATTAATTAATTTTTGTGTTATATGTATATGTGTTTTTCCTGCATGTATGTTTATGTACCACATGTGTATCTGGTGTCCAAGGAGGCCAGAAGACAGCAGCAAATCTCCTAAGACTATAGTTATAGATAGTTGCCATATGAGTGCTGGGAATCAAACTTGACTTTTCTAAAAGAGTATCCAGTGCTCTGAAATACTGAACCATCTTTCTAGCTCTGCCTTAACAAATTCTTGATCAATGGTTAGTTGACTGAATCCATGGATGAAGAACCGGGATATTGAAGACAAACTATATTTTATTTTACACTTATATACCAACCCATTGATGTATATTCTGATTTTCAAGGTGGAGAGAGTCTCAGTAATAGTTATAAGTCTGTGAGTCACAAGAGACCCAGAAAGCTTGCAGACCTGGCCCTCCTTTGATCCATTGTCTTGTCACATGTATAGTCACACCTAACTCTGTTCAGGTACCACTGGAGGCAGAAGCAATTCACACCCCAAATCGTTTATTTCATTCAAATCAGAATATGGTGCAAAGCAAATAACCTACAATGGATGAACCCATAGGAGACTAATGCATGGCTAATGCCCAGGCTGAGGTTGGTTTGTATGATTTCTTCATGGCCAAAGAGTCAATATTAGAATTGCTGCTAAGGAAAATTCTCCCAGCTTTAGGATCTTCTCAAGTAAGAATGCTTTTCAGTTGATTTTAAGACAACTTCAATAAGTATCTAGACTCACTAGTCCCTTCCCAAAGAGAAGTGCCTTGCTTATATACAGTGGTCCCAATGCTTAAGGACCTCCCCTCTGTCAAAATTGTCCCAATTTTTAAGGCCTCTGATTGGATGTGGTTTTCTTATACTGAAGAGGCTTCCAGGCACACCTCACACATGGCCTACAGTAGCTATATCACACTTTGCCATCCCAGATGGTGTGCATGGTGCTTGTGCCCTGGTAACAAACTGCAAAGATGTGGGATCATGTCCTCCAAATCTGGTCTCCTATAAACAAGCCCTGTTAGATTTGTTTGCATGGACTTAGCAGCGTGCAAGTTATTTTTTTCAGGAACATATACATTGTGCTATAGGAGAACTAGGTACTGGGAAAGATGCAGACACCAAAGCACTGCCACCAACCGCAGCAGGAAGTATGCTGTGGAAGAAGTGGCAAGTGACCAAGACCATCAGCGCTTTGACAAAGTTCACAAGCAGTGAGAGTGCACCAAAGGAAGAGCCGCCACAGAAGGAGATCCCTGGTGAGTCTTGATCCTGCTGGTAAGGTAATCCATACACCTGTTTTGAAATAACACTGTCACAGATTATAACTGCTGGTGAGTCCTGATCCTGTTTGGTAAGGTAACACATACACCTGTCTTTGAAATAACACTATGTCACAGGTTATAACGAATACATGTGAAATTAGGACTCCACAAAATAGAAAAAAAATATACCCATCACAGCTGGGAACACAGCTTGTCTCCCAGGCATATTAATCTAGATTTCTCCAATTGCACCGCTCCCTGATGTCTCCAGCAAATGCTGAAACGAAAAGAAAATGCGGTTGTCTAACAATACTTAAGCAAAAACCAACCATAAAAAATTGAGGCAAAATAGGAGTTGTAGAACTATTGTAAAATAGTTCAATTGTAGAGCATTTGCCTAGCACATGCAATGTTCTAAGTTCAATTTTCAACACAAAAAAGAAAGAAAGAAAGAAAGAAAGAAAGAAAGAAAGAAAGAAAGAAAGAAAGAAAGAAGAAAAGAAAAAAAAAGGAACAAAAGGAAAAAAAAAGAAAAAAACTATGTATGGTGGGGTGGGAGTGAGGGTGGGGGGAGTGATTACAGGAAGACAGGTGAATCTTCCTAAATCAAACACTGGTGAATGTGAGTCTAGATTAAACACCTTCAAATAAGTGTCAAAGGAAATCATCTGGATCATGAGAAAACAACCTCAGAAAGTGATTCAGATCTGCACAAAGGCCATTCTACATATGTTTGAAGAACTCAGCATTATAATTCTGAATCCGAATTTTTAAAAATTGATTTGAGAAGAGTAATTGGAAAGCTGTACTTTGATTTCTGACACATAACCAGCACACCAATAATAGTACAAATGGTGGCCACGGGACAAGAGCTCTATAAGAAAAAAAATTTTTTTTTCCCTGATTGCATGAATACTGATGTGATGCAAATGTATGTTGTAAAAACTATTGTTAAGCATAAAAATAGCAGCATAGCAAAATAACCCAGGACATAACCAAGGCAGTGCTGAGGGGGGAGCCTATCTCTCAGCATGAACATCTCTTTCAAAAAGCAACCTCACGGCTCTCTGCTCCTCCCTGTTCCAGAGACAGCCGCATCTTCTTGTGCAGTGCCAGCCTAGTCCCATAGACAAAATGGTGAAGGTCAGTGTAGTGGCTATCTCTGGTTGTCAACTTGACTATATTTGGGATGAACTACAATCCAGAATTGGAAGGCTCATCAGTGACCCTAACCTGGAGGCTTGGAGATAGAAGTTTCTGATCTGGATCTTGGTATGGAGATCATGATAGCATAGTGGCTATGGATTCCAGAAGATTAAGACAGAGAGATCTCCAAGCTCAAGATCATCTGGGATTAAAGGTGTGAGATTAAGACAGAGAGATCTCCGAGCTCAAGATCATCTGGGATTAAAGGTGTGATGGCACACACCTTTAACCTGTTAAGGGTGTGATGGCACACATCTTTAATCTGGGCTACACCTTCTGCTGGAGACCATATAAGGACACTGGAAGAAGGGAGACTAGTTCTCGCTCCTTCGCCTGTTCACCATGTGGGACTGAGATCATTGGACTTCCATTCACAGCTACTACTGAACCATTGTTGGGAATTTGACTGCCGACTGTAAGTCATCAATAAATTCCTTTACTCCGTAAGTTCTGTGACTCTAGAGAACCCCAACTAAGACAAATTGGTACCAGTATAGTGGGGTATTCCTGTGACAACCTGACCATGTTTTGGGGAGGACTGTGTAAGGACTTTGGAACTTTAGCCCAGAAGATCCATTCTGTGTTGAAACCTCTGTGGGATGTTGTGTAGGAGCTTGGAAGATAATGTTGAGAACAGTGCAGAAGATGGAGGCCTGGCTTGTGAAATTTCAGAGGGAAAAATTAAAGACTCTTTTCAGGGCCATTGTTACTTTGATTGTGAAGATTCTGTGGTTCTGGTTAGCTGGGGCTGAAGAATCAGCTGTGATTAACAAGATACCAGAACTAGTAAAGTGAAACCTTTATATTACTGGGACTATTGATGCTGGTTAGCTGGAGCTAAGAAATTAGTGGTGATTAAGAAGAGACCAGCATCATTGAGGGGACATCTTCTGGGAAGTGTTTTCTGAAAGCACAAGGAGGCTGTGTTCCAGAGATAGCCATGGTTGTACCTTGTGCTGTGACTGGACTTGGTAATGTGTAAGTTACCTAGATGGTACTGGTTTTGGAGGCATGAAGGTGTCATGCAGACCAGCTGAGGACATGGAAGCACTGTGAGAGGCCATGGAAGGCCGTTGGTGAAGGTGCAGCCTCAGTTGCAATTGATGGCCCAGGACTGAAAGGGTCATGCAAAGGAGTTGAGGCTTGGCACCATAAAGAGGGCCTATGAGAGGCTAGTGTTGAAGCCTAGTTATAGTGGAAGACGGCAGCATTTTGGAGATGCCAGTACCATGAGATGACCACCAAGAACAGCAGCAGCAATGGAGTACAGGCAGCTGGAACCTAGAGGACAACGTGTGCGCTACAAAGGGCATGGCTGGAGAAGTGACCCAAGCCCTTGGAGGAGCCCAGAAGATCGTGAGTTGGATCCCAGACATTGGATGGTTAGAGACTGAATGTTGCTTTTGATTGTGACTGTGCCCTGATATTTTTCCCTCTTGAAGGAAGATTTTTAGTGAAGCACACAGTTAAGAGACTTTGAATTTTAAAGTACTTTGTATTTCAAAAGATACTGGATATTTTAAAGGGATTGAACTTTTAGTATGTAAAGACTGTGGGACTTTTAAAGTTATTTAAGATCTTGGGGATAAATAAGAACTAAGGGTTGAGGCTTACTAGTGATGTCTTTGTGTGTCAAGTTGACAAGGGGGTCAATTGTACTGGCTAGTTTTGTGTCAACTTGACACAGCTGGGGTTATCACAGAGAAAGGAGTTTCAGTTGAGGAAGTACCTCCATGAGATCTAGCTGTGGGGTATTTTCTCAATTAGTGATCAAGGGGGAAAGGCCCTTTGTGAGTGGGACCATCTCTGGGCTGGCAGTCTTCCGTTCTATAAGAGAGCAGGCTGAGCAAGCCAGGGGAAGCAAGCCAGTAAAGAACATCCCTCCATGGCCTCTGCATCAGCTCCTGCTTCCTGACCTACTTGAGTTCCAGTCCTGACTTCCTTGGTGATGAACAGCTGTATGGAAGTGTAAGCCAAATAAACCCTTTCCTCCCCAACTTGCTTCTTGGTCATGATGTTTTGTCCAGGAATAGAAACCCTGACTAAGACAGTCAGTGTGAACGGATTTGGCAATATTGGGCACTTGGTCAACAGGGCTGCCTTCTGCTCTCCACATGGCAAAGTGGAGATTGTTGCCATCAATGACCCCTTCATTGACCTCAACTACATGGTCTACATGTTCCAGTATGACTCCACCTACGGCAAATTCAATGGCACAATCAAGGCTGAGAATGGGAAACTTGTCATCAACGGGAAGGCCACCACCATCTTCCAGGAGGGAGACCCCGCTAACATCAAATGGGGTGATGCCGGTGCTGAGTATGTCGTGGAGTCTACTGGTGTCTTCACCACCATGGAAAAGGCTGGGGCCCACTTGAAGGATGGAGCCAAAAGGGTCGTCATCTCAGCCCCTTCTACTGATGCCCCCATGTTTGTGATGGGTGTGGACCACGAGAAATATGACAACTCACTCAAGATTGTCAGCAATTCATCCTGCTGACCACCAACTGCTTAGCCCCCCTGGCCAAGGTCATCCATGACAACTTTGGCATTGTGGAAGGGCTCATGACCACGGTCCATGCCATCACTGCCACTCAGAAGATTGTGGATGGCCCCTCTGGAAAGCTGTGGCGTGATGGCTGTGGAACAGCCCAGAACATCATCCCTGCATCCACTGGTGCTGCCAAGGCTGTGAGCAAGGTCATCCCAGAGCTGAACGGGAAGCTCACTGGCATGGCCTTCTGTGTTCCTACCCCCAATGTAT
The DNA here is from genome assembly GCA_902729485.2 of Mus minutoides. Lineage (NCBI taxonomy): Eukaryota > Metazoa > Chordata > Mammalia > Rodentia > Muridae > Mus > Mus minutoides. The sequence goes on along the minus strand of LR755153.1, from coordinate 208,400 downwards.
CTGTTGTAGATCTGACGTGCCGTCTGGAGAAACCTGCAAAGTAAGATGACATCAAGAAATTGGTGAAACAGGCATCCGAGGGCCCACTGAAGGGCATCCTGGGCTACACTGAGGAGCAGGTTGTCTCCTGCGACTTCAATAGCAACTCCCACTCCTCCACCTTCGATGCTGGGGCTGGCATTGCTCTCAGTGACAACTTTGTGAAGCTTATTTCCTGGCATGACAATGAATATGGCTACAGCAACAGGGTGGTGGACCTCATGGCCTACATGGGCCTCCAAGGAGTAAGCAGCCCTGGACCACCCACCCCAGAAGCTCACTGAGAGCAAGAGAGAGGCCCTCAGTTGCTGAGGAGTCCCTATCCCAACTTGGCCCCCCAACACTGAGCATCTCCCTCACAATTTCCACCCCAGAACCCTAGAATAACAGGAGGGGCCTAGGGAGCCCTCCCTACTCTCTTGAATATCATCAATAAAGTTTGCTGCACCCCCTCCACACAAAAAAATGCAACCTCACCATCATCTCTGTAGCTACAGAACTAGAGAACTGAGAACAGAGAAAACTCAAAGCTTAGAAGGAAAGAAGTAAAAACTACAGCAGAGATAAATGAAATAAGGACACAAAATCAAAATTCAAATGAGTAGCTACACTAACCTTTAAAATGGTGTGGAGAATCACACAAATAATCATAGGAGGTGGGAAGGAAGAAATTCAAGTTAACCACAGAGAAATATAAAGGTATTATTAGAGATAATATGCTGGTAATGACCTTAACTAGAAGGACACATTCCTGGATGCACAGCTTACATCGATTAGATGGTTTGATTGACTGGTTGATTGATGCTGGGCTCGGAGGTGGCTAGAAGTGGGCGATGTGATGTGCCTGCTATGGAAACAGGAGTTCAGGTGTGGAGGTTCAGTGCTTAGCACCTTGGAAACAGGTAGATACACAGAGTTTGCTGACCAGTTACTCTAGTGAAGCTGTCAGCTCCAGGTTCAGGGAGAGCCCAAGTCTCAAAAGTAGGTGACCGGCCAAAGTGGAAGACACCTGTTGATCTCTGGCTTCTATATGCTTTTTTGTACACACACACTAATAATTAAAATGTAAATAGTTCATGATGAAGAAATAAAACCTAAACAGACCAATTGCAAGCCTGAACCCATAGTAAATTCTCCATCAGAGGAAATCTTGGGACAAGATATCTTGCCTATTGTATTGAATTAGATTTGTGTCAAACAACCTGAGGTTTTTTTTTTTTTTTCCTCAAAAAGTGACAGAGAGAGAGAGAGAGAGAGAGAGAGCACAAAACAAATAAGCAAACAAAAGACAAGATGTCTATTCCTTGGATCCCTTCCCTCCCCGCTCCAGCTGTTCCTTGCCCCCCCCCACTTGCGCTAGGGCTAGCAAGCAGGATAGCCCCTCAAATGAGGTCATCAAGGCTGAGGGGCATCTCTTCAATGGAGGTGTTGTAGAAACTCTCAATGTCTCTAAGAGTCCTCTTGTCTTCCTCTGTCACCATGTTAATAGTCACACCCTTCTGGCCAAACCAACCACCTTGACCAGTTCTGTGGACATAGTTTTCCCTGTTGGTGGAAGGTCATTATTGATGACTAAGGAGACCTGCTGCATATCCATGCCTCTGGCCAATGGGTCTGTGGTAATTAATAACTCTGCTAGAGCCAGACCGGAACTCCTTCATGATCACATCTCATTCCTTCTGGTCCATAACTCCATGCATGGTGGAAACAATGAAATCCCAGGCACGCATCTTCTCAGTGAACCAGCCCACCTTCCTTCTGGTATTTACAAAGGTTACTGCCTGGTTGATGGTCAATGTTTTATACAAGTCACACAATGTGTCAAGCTTCCACTCCTCTCGTTCCCCATTGGTGTAGAATTAGCAGATACTGGACAAGGTCAACTCTTCCTTCTTTACAGGAATCCAAATAGGATCTCTCATGAACTTCTTGTTCACATCAAGGACATCATAAGGCATTGTAGCAGACAACAAAACTAACTCTATGTTGCTGTTGAGATTTTGGAATATGTCATAGATCTGATCTTTGAACCCACAGCTTAATATTTCATCTTCTTCATCTAGTACAAACATATTGATGTATTTGAGGGACAAGTATCTCCATTTAAGCATATCAAACACCCAGCCAAGGTTGCCCACAATGATATGGAGAGCTTCCATTTGCAGCTTCTGCACCTCAGCACACAAGTTGGTGCCCCCCCCACCCAATATAGGCATGACAAGAGGCATTCATGTAGTCTCTCCTATTGCCATAACCACCTTTTGTATCTGCTGAACCAATCACAAGTGGATACCAGAACCAAAGCCTGAGTGGCCTTTAGATCTAATTCAATCTGCTAAAGAATTGATATGGCAAATGTAGCTGTTTTCCCAGTCCCAGTCTGGGCTTGAGCAATCACATCATAACCCTTGATAAAAGGAAGAATAGCTTGCTGCTGGATGGGAGAGGGCTTCTCAAAAACATAGGCATAAATACCATGGAGGAGGGATTCTGAGAAATTCATGTCATGGAAGCTATCCACAATCTCATTCCAGTTACTCTCAATGATGCCTTACTCTCAATGGCTCCATCCCATTGGGGCCATTCTCTCTGGATCAAGAATCCTGACTCTCAGACATAATCCATAGAATCTAGACAACATGAGTTCTTAAGATATTCACACTTGTTCTGTGGCGCTAGCATTGCACTGGTCTCAAGTCAGACAGGTACAGCAATACAAAGGAGCCAATATCCTTGATGAAACTAGATGAAGAAAATGTTCTCAACCAAACCTGACAAACCAGAGTTGGATAAGTCTTAAGAGTGCTTGCTGATCTCAAAGAAGGCCTGAGCTTTATTATTAGAATCCATGTCTTCAGGCTCACAACCACTTTTAATTCCAGTTCCAGGGGAATCTGATATTTTCTTCTTCTGACTTTTCATGGCACATACAGACTCATGTGCAGATTATCACCCCCACCCCCCCCACGCAACACACACATGTAATTAAAGAGTAATATGTCTTTAAATCCTAGACAAACCATATACAACAGCACATTAAAATATTCACTGTAACTAAATAGGAATCAAACCAAGGATATAACTATAGTTCAAAAGACCATTAACGAGGTGATGCCACACGAACAGAATGAAGAACAAGAAAGCAGAGAGGCTCCCAACCTGTCAATCAGAAACCCAGTCCTATGATAACCAAGCAATCCATGCAGTGTTTTATGGACCTATGTATGAAGGTCTTGTGACCTAATTTACTAGTTCTAACAGTTCTGTATATAGGCACATTTCATCTGTAAACAGTGATGACATCATTTCATTCCAATTTAAGATTTCCTACTTTTCCTCTTGCCTAATTGCTCTGGTAAGGCTTTACAGACTAGGTTGGATGAAAACCATGAAAGTGAAAATCTTTATCTTATTCCAGACTGGGAGGATACTTCTTTTGACTTTGTTCTGTTCAGTAATGTTAAATTGGTCTCCATATGGACTTTGTCTTATTCATTGAGAAATAAACATGGAGTCTGAAAAGGCAAGTAGAGGGAGTGATTAGGAAAGCCTTCATATCTTCATACCATACAATTACTACACTGTTGCCTTCTGGAAAAGGTATCAATAGGATCAGTAGCTGAGTGGGCTTTGTATGGGAGAAAAATATAAGAGTGCCTGGAGTCCTTCCAGGTGAGTCAATGTACTCTGGATGATATCCAAGACTGTCTACAGTTATCCAAACTCATGCAGTAATAAGACCTAGAGTGAACCCTGAAGTAACCCTTGGTGTTTGGGAGGTAACAGAAATTGGGAAATATTGACCAACTGGGAGAGATATGTGTGTATCTGTAAAGGGTTAAGCAAAATAGTCCCCAATATGGCTGTGAATTCGAATCTCCTCTTAGAATTAAGAATTGAAACCATAGAGAATAAGATGAAAAGACTTTTCTTTGCCATTTCTGCTTTTATCACGATATTAATAACAGTTACTTTTGGTAGAGGGCTAGAGTGGTGTTAGTGGGATAAAGTACCTGCTTGCCACATAAGCCTGACAACCTGAGTTCACTCCCACCTTAAAACGTCAGATGTGGTAGCCTGCATCTGTCACCCTAGTATTCCTAAGGATAGGAAGTGGAGAGAGGAGAACAAGGGGGAGGGAAGGCCACTGGCCAGGTGGCCTTGAGCATGCTGCACAGCATCAGAGATAAGAGAAACTGTCTCAGGAAGGTGGAAGGTGAGAACTAACTCCCAAAGTCGGCCTCTGACCTCCCCTCAAATGCCATGGTGTGTATGCATGCAGACACATCAGAAAAAAAAGAACAGAAGCCCACTGTAGTTTGAAGGTAACTGTAATTTTACCATGACACCCAACCCATTTCCGTTCATTGAAGGTATCCAGGAGAAACAAACAAACAAATACAAACTGATTTAATGATATAGATTAAAGTCAGCCAAGTTTCTGGGGGTGGGGCATTGCCATGACAATAGATGGTTGGGAAGTTTATTTGAATAATATAAAGGTCTTGGAGTTAAATTATTTATGATCAAAGGACCTAGCAGATTTATTTAAAGTATTGCATTTCACCCTTCATATTGCATGGATTTGGTTTGGTTTTGCATGTAAACTATGCTTTCTTTTTATTTTGAAGACATGGGGGCTTGGAAGAGTCGAAAGGTCACTATCATCTAAAGACTTAAATTTTTTATTAAATCTTTTCTTGTGGCTCCCTATGGGTGTATAAAGTAAAAGTTGTTCCATTGATCTTTAGTGTGCTTATTTTATATATTGCTTAATCAGTAGGGGGTACAGCACTGTGTTAAGAACATTTAAATTCTACCACAGTGCTTAGCATGACTGTCAGACATTTCTCAAACTCTTTACATTTTCAATCATTTAACTCATTTACAATGAAACTTTGTATTTTGAAGTAAGGGTCTGTTTTTCCTCCTTCATTTAATTGTAATTAGAATAGAATTTGCTACCATTCCTTCATTTAACTGTACATAAATATACATCAAACAAAGACAATCTATAAAATATAACTCAGAAGAATAAATCAATAAAATCATAACCAAACCACAGGGTTGTTCCTAAACAGAAAACATTGCTTTCAACCAGGAGATATGATAGTGTTGAGGTTATTTAATTCTGGAAGCCTGTGTGCTTTGCTTTTTAACAGTGGTCCGACAACGATCTCCAACAATTTTGGAAACATCTCCACAACAAATTCGTAAAGCACTAGAGTTTTTGGATTTCAGTCATTATGTACGGTAAGTTGTACATACCATATGTGCAAATATGTAAGACTAGTGTGTTCATAGACTCTTAGATAGATCCCCAATGGACAGTTGGTCAGTAAACAAAAAGTTGAAATTAAGTGCCTATTATGTCTTAATTCTGTGTACGACTTTAGAGCTACATGATATTGAAGCTTAAATTTGTCAAATGTTCCATTATCTCACCCCAACTCATTTATGTGACTTTTGTAAAAAAAAAAA
>LR755153.1:102166-196991 GCA_902729485.2 Mus minutoides | reverse complement strand
GAGGCTGCTATGAACATAGTGGAGCATGTGTCCCTGTTACCAGTTGGAATATCTTCTGGGTATATGCCCAGTAGAGGTATTGCTGGATCTTTCAGTAGTACTATGTCCAGTTTTCTGAGAAACTGCCAGACTGATTTCCAGAGTGGTAGTACCAGCTTGCAATCCCACCAGCAATGAGGGAGTGTTCCTTTCTCCACATCCTCGCCAGCATCTGCTGTCACCTGAATTATTGATCTTAGCCATTCTGACTGGTGTGAGGTGGAATCTCAGGGTTGTTTCGATTTGCATTTCTCTGATGATTAAGGATTTCAAACATTTTTCAAGGTGCTTCTCAGCTCTTTGGCATTCTTCAGTTGAGAATTCTTTGTTAAACTCTGTACCCCATTTTTAATGGGGTTATTTGAATTTCTGGAGTTCAGCTTCTTGAGCTCTTTGTAAATATTGGATATTAGGCTCCTATCAGATTTAGGATTGGTAAAAATTCTTTCCCAATCCATTGGTGGTCTTTTTGTCTTATTGACAGTATCTTTTGCTTTACAGAAGCTTTGCAATTTTATAAGGTCCCATTTGTCGATTTGTGATCTTACAGCACAGGCCATTGGTGTTCTGTTTAGGAATTTTACCCCTGTGCCCATATCTTCAAGGGTTTTCCCCACTTTCTCCCCTGTGAATTTCAGTGTCTCTGGTTTAATGTGGAGGTCTTTGATCCACTTAGACTTGAGCTTTGTACAAGGAGAAAGGAATGGATCAATTCACATTCTTTTACATGTTGACCGCCAGTTGTGCCAGCACCATTTATTGAAAATGCTGTCTTTTTTCCACTGGATAGTTTTAGCTCCCTTGTCGAAGATAAGGTAACCAAAGGTGTGTGGGTTCATTTCTGGGTCTTCAATTCTATTCCATTGGTCTACCTGTTTGTTGTTATAGCAGTACCATTCAGTTTTCATCACAATTGCTCTGTAGTACAGCTTGAGGTCAGGCATGGTGATTCCACCAGGGGTTCTTTTATTGTTGAGAAGAGTTTTTGCTATCCTAGGTTTTATTATTCCAGATGAATTTGCAAATTGCCCTTTCTATTTCAGTGAAGAATAGAGTTGGAATTTTGATGGGGATTGCATTGAATCTGTAGATTGCTTTCAGCAGGATAGCCATTTTCACTATTTTAATCCTGCCAATCCATGAGCATGGGAGAGCTTTCCATCTCCTGAGATCTTCTTCAATTTCTTTCCTCAGAGACTTGAAGTTCTTGTCATACAGATCTTTCACTTGCTTTGTTAAAGTCACACCAACGCATTTTATATTATTTGTGACTATTGTGAAGGGTGTTGTTTCCCTAATTTATGTCTCATCCTGTTTATCTTTTGTGTAGAGAAAGGCCACTGGTTTGTTTGAGTTAATTTTATATCCAGCTACTGCTCTGAAGCTGTTTATCAGGTTTAGAAGTTCTCTGCTGGAATCTTTAGGGTCATTTATATATACTATCATATCATCTGCAAATAGTGATATTTTGACTTCTTCCTTTCCAATTTGTAATCCCTTGATCTCCTTTCCTTGTCAAGTTGCTCTGGCTAAGACTTCAAGTATTATATTGAATAGGTAGGGAGAAAGTGGGCAGCCTTGTCTAGTCCCTGATTTTAGTGGGATTGCTTCCAGCTTCTCTCCATTTACTTTGATGTTGGCTACTGGTTTGCTGTATATTGCTTTTATTATGTTTAGGTATGGGCCTTGAATTTCTGATCTTTCCAAGACTTTTATCATGAATGGGTGTTGGCTTTTGTCAAATGCTTTCTCAGCATCTAAGGAGTGGTTTTTGTCTTTGAGTTTGTTTATATAGTGGATTACGTTGATGGATTTCAGTATATTAAACCATCCCTGCATCCCTGGGATGAAGCCTACTTGGTCATGATGGATGATTGTTTTGATGTGTTCTTGGATTCGGTTTGCAAGGATTTTATTGAGTATTTTTGCATCAATATTCATAAGGGATATTGGTAGCAAGTTCTCTTTCTTTGTTGGATTTTCGTGTGGTTTAGGTATCAGAGTAATTGTGGCTTCGTAGAACGAATTGGGTAGAGTACCTTCTGTTTCTATTTTGTGGAATAGTTTGAGGAGAGTTGGAATTAGGTCTTCTTTGAAGTTCTGATAGAACTCTGCACTAAACCCATCTGGTCCTGGGCTTTTTTTAGTTGGGAGACTATTAATGACTGCTTCTATTTCTTTAGGGGAAATGGGACTGTTAAGATGGTTAATGTGATCCTGATTTAACTTTGGTACCTGGTATCTGTCTAGGAACTTGTCCATTTCATTCAGGTTTTCCAGTTTTGTTGAGTGTAGGCTTTTATAGTAGGATCTGATGATGTTTTGGATTTCCTCAGGATCAGTTGTTATGTCTCCTTTTTCATTTCTGATTTTGTTAATTCGGATACTGTCCCTCTGCCCTCTAGTTAGTCTGGCTAAGGATTTATCTATCTTGTTGATTTTCTCAAAGAACCAGCTCCTGGTTTGGTTGATTCTTTGAATAGTTCTTTTTGTTTCCACTTGGTTGATTTCAGCTCTGAGTTTGATTATTTCCTGCCGTCTACTCCTCTTGGGTGAATATGCTTCCTTTCATTCTAGAGTTTCTAGGTGTTCTGTCAGACTGCTAGTATATGCTCTCTCTAGTTTCTTTTTGGAGGTACTCAGGGCTATGAGTTTTCCTCTTAGGACTGCTTTCATTGTGTCAGGTCCCTGAATTTTTAACCCGTGGCAAAACAAGACCTTAAGTAAGTCAAGAGGATTATCTCTGGGGAAAAAAAAAATCAATGAAGGTAGGTATGTATTGTACACAAAAGAAGTTGTTTCAAATTTCAAATATTTTAGAAGATTAATATGGATTCTTTATAATTGTACTTGTTTTTTAAAAGCTAAAATTTAGTAAACTAATACATTATTGGGCAAACTGGTTCCAGAGCAACTGACAGGAAGTCAGAACTCAGAGCCTGGTAGTGAGCATGGGGACCTGGCAGAGATACTGTGATCACAAGCACAAGTCTTTCACACCCTCAGCAACTTTATTTTCCCCTGTAAGACAGACATTTCTTATGCACTGTTGTTGTTTTGTTTTGTTTTGTTTTGTTTTTTTAAATGCAATGAGCAGATCCTCTGGGGAGAAAGGTGGGAAAGTCTCTCTCCAGCAGCTTCCAGCACAACATTCTGATGGCTGAGAGCTTTTTACTCAAAATCGCTTCATTTTGATGGATGCTTTGGGTTATTTTTGCCCTTAGCAAAATCTTTGCTTAAAGCATTTAACTTAGCCGACATGAAAATGGCCAAATGACTTTTGACAAGGGTATCAAGAATTAAAAAAAATAGAAAATGGAAGCCTTCAATAATTGATTTGGGTGAGGTGAGTTTCCAGAAAAAAATAAAAATAAAACAGCCACACCCACGTTTCAACCAAGATTCCACAAGGCTGATTGACAGCTTAGTTCTTCATGACTGTGGAGACTTGGAATGTTTCAGGCAAAGTTAAAAGCATTAAAAGTATGATGGGCAGATTTTATCCTCTTAATAGTTACTCATTCCCTGTGTCTGTGTCTCACATCCTTTAGACTATCAGACACAACCTCCCATCCCAGCACTAGCCAGATCTGACATGTGCAAGGTGAAGCCTTTATGGTTCAGCTAGGAGATCATTAGCATTTCTCGATCCCAAATTTAAAAACATTGCCTCATAGCCTCTAAGACACATACCAGAAATTCCCCTGCTCTGTTGTCTCCACCAATGATTTTGGAAAAATGCATTGATTTGTGACTTTTTTTTTGGTTCTATATTCTTAAAACCTCATCAAATCATTTCCACCTTGCAGCATAGACTTGAGGAAGCCTGAATCTGTATTCCCACACTCTGGTCACTCACATTCTGCATAAGAAGGAACTTCCCTTGGAAGTGAAAGCCATGCTTTGTGACCAACATACAAAATATATGCCACATGCAAAAATTAACTCAAAACCTATTGACATTCAGAAAGTGTGAATCCCTCAGAAGCAAAAGTAGAACAGCCCTTGACATTATCCCTCAGACTATGCAAATGGAACCATGAGATACCAAAGGAAATAAGACACAAACGTCATCTCCAGAACTACTTACGACTCATAGATGACAATGTCATCTGAGGTACCTGTTGCTAAATAAACGGGTTCTTCTAAACATACTCTGCACAATGAAATAGTCTTCAGTTCTAAAAGTAAAATATAAAGAATCCTGTCACTTCTAGCAACATGATTAGAATATTATATTAAATCAAACCATGTGCAAAACAGTTCTATTTATCCTCATATCTGGAAGCTGAGAGATTTGTTTTTTTTTTGGAAGTACCAGTTAGGAATGGTGGGCAGAATAGATGGTGCTACGGAAGATAGTTCATAGGGGAAATATGTTCTCATGTTCTAGAGCTTAGGAAGCTGATTATACTTAATAACCATTTAACAGACATGGCTTAAAGAACTAGAAGAGGGCAATTTGAAGATTCCCAATACAAAGAAATGATAAATGAATAAGAGAAAGAAACTATTTATTATGTATCTCCCTGAATTTTAATTAGTAGTAAAACAAGTTCACAAATGAATAAAGTATCATTTTGGAAAATAGCAAGGTGTGCATACTCTTATAAAGCAGCGCCAAATAATGTGACTTTTACCTTTTTAAATTAATACTCTGCCTAATCCTTTCTAGGTTTTGCATTTGTTTATTTATTTATGTATTTATTTATGTATTTATTTATGTGTGTATTTATTTATTTATTTATTTATTTATTTATTTATTTATTTATTGTGTGTGGACACATGTGTTTGGGTATGAATGTGGGTGTGTGCATGTGAACACATGTGCTCGTGCTTCTTTCCATGTCGTGGCATACAGGATCACTTGAGGGAGTCAGTTCTCCCTTCTCCCATGTCAATTCTGGGGGATGAACTCAGGTCTTCAAGCTTGACAGCCAGTTTTCAATGCTTGAGAAAGCTGAGCTGTAAAACAGCTTACAAAGAGCATCAACCCTCTGGGACCTGGCTACTGAGTTTCCAACCTTTCTTTATGTGTTTCTGAGTGCATGGGTGTGTCTGTGACTGCCTGTATGTGATACACATGTATATGTGTTTGCATGTGTGTGAAGGCTCACAGAAGCTGGAATTGAAAGTTGACTAGCTTCCTTCATCTTTCTCTGCCACACTTTTTTGAGACAAGGTTTCTCACTGAATGTGGAGCTCAGCAAATGGGTAACTTTAGTCGCTCAGCCACCTCTGGGGATCTTTCTGTCCCTGCCTCTCCAAAACAAGGATAGCAAGAACATACCACCACACACAGAGTTTTACTATGTTGTTGGTCCTGGTGTTTGAGGTTCTGCGCCCTGCTCCAAACACTTTATTCTTTCATAACAAAATGTCTCTATTTTAACTATTGTCCATGCACCTCTGTCCAAATTCTTGTTCGGGGACAGTAGAACCTGAAAATCCTGGTGGACACCTGCAAGACTTCTATCCACTGATAACAGCAGGAACATTAGATTGAGGGATCTCTAATTTGATCATTATGTATCTTACATATGTATCATTATCTCACTGTACCTTATAAATATGGACAATTAACATACATCAAAGAAAAAAAACTAGATGACACTGTGGCTGACTTAACATCTTCTTTTTCTGTTTATTTTGTCATTTGTTTATGTATTGATACACAGTCTCACATCTGGCCTGGATCTCTATGTGCAGCCAAGGATGGCCCAGTATGTCCCATCCTCTTCTTCCACTTCCTGTGTGGTGGCATTAAAGGCATATGTTACAACTGAGTTCTGTAGCATGGAACCCAGAATTTTACCCATTCCTGGCAGCCTTCTTTCTCCCAACTGAGCCACATTCTCAAGCCCTGACTAAATTCTTCATAGATAAATATATAGTAGACACTTAAAATGAATGAAACATTAAACATTTACAGAACACTTCAGAAGTCACTTTATGAAGATGCTTTATTTCAATTTGTTGTTATAAAATTTTTGTCCAGTTAAATACATAACAGATAGTGCTTTTTTAATTTAGAAAAAAAAATGGTTTCTACCCTTGGGTGTGTTTCCACAGAACAGTACCGATGTATTTTGGAAGCCCTTACTATGGGTACCTGCTCACTCTTATGTTGTCCTCTGCTCACTCTTATGTTGTCCTCTGCTCACTCTTATGTTGTCCTCTGCTCACTCTTATGTTGTCCTCTGCTCACTCTTATGTTGTCCTCTTTGGTTGCACACAGATGGCTTAATACCACACGTGCAAATGGTCTAATTTCTAAATAACCAATCATTTAACCAGTCATTCATGCCTGTTCATGACTTGGCCAGATAGAGTGGGCATGCCTGTGATTTAACCAGACATACATGTTTGCTTATAATTCAACCAAGCATACACGTCTTTCTATTATTTAATCAGGCACACATGTGTGCCTATGACTTAACTGTTAACCAGTTATAACTGCATGCCTATAATTTAATCAGAAATATACATCTGCCTAGGTTTTAATCAGATGTACACAGATGCCTATAAGTTAACAAGGCATATATGTGTGTATGTGCCTATAATTTTACAAAATTCTTTGTTTTCTTCAAATGAACTGAAGATGTCTCATTCACTTTCTTAATTACAAAAGCTCACCCCTCTAATCTGCTGACACTTTTCCTACCTGACGTTTCCTATTGTCACCAACTCAGAACCTATGCAGATGTTTCATCACTGCACTCCTCTGTGGCTCCTGTAGAAAGGAACCCCCCAAGCGAGTGACTTTGTGAGAACATTCTAGGTAAACACATTAAGTACTAAAGACTGATTGATTAAATGATGATAGGTCGGACCACGTCTTTTCTGTTCTGCATACATATGTCTATCATTCAACCTTTTTTTAAAACCTGAAATCCAAGTCAGAACCCCAAAGATGGACACAGGAAGTCTCCTGGGCCTCTTGATTTGTTCTTTCCTTAAATGTCACCAAATTTAATAAATTTTCTTTCTCTGATTTTAATTATTTCTTGTCTCTTTAATTAGCATATTGACGAAGGTTGGCCAAACTCATTAGGGTAGCCAGAGCCCAGGTTTGTACCCTAAAACTACAGTGGTGTTACTTGCAGTCTGATATTTATCCCTTGTCATGAAACACAATTATGAAATGAGGAAATGACACAAATTAGATACTTTATTTGCAGGCCACCAAAGCAAAAGGCAACCACAAATCATTGAAAGTTAGCATAAACTGGAAGTCCCTCTCAATATTGGGTGAACTGATATCACAAGTAAAGACCACCCACATGGTGCCTCACCATTAGCAAGTGGCCAAAGGAAGAATTTTCTTTCTCTGCATGTTCAGACACTTTCTTTGTCTGGTGAGCAATAACCAGTAGGTCAACAGAAGTAGCAGGGAACTGCTTTGACCCCATTGGTCCAAGCTTCTTCCCCAACTGAGAGATACGAGATCGAGACCAAGAGGACGAGAAGTCAGAATCAGCAAGAGACCTCATTTAGATGGTCTGCTTGTACCTGCATCCTGAGTCTGTTTTGGTCAGGGAAGGACACAAGTCAGGGGGCATTAGTGAGACTCGTCTCTCCTCATGCTTACTGATAACCACCCATAACTGGCTGAAGGATATCACTTTTTTTATTTTCAATTTTTATTAGATAGTTTCTTCATTTACATTTCAAATGTTACCCAGAAATTTCTCTATACCCTCCGCCATCCCTGCCCTGCTCCCCTACCCACCCCCTCCCACATAATGGCCCTGGCGTTCCCCTGTACTGGGGCATATAAAGTCTGCATGACCAAGGGGCCTCTCTTCCCAATGATGTCCAACTAGGCCATCTTCTTCTATATATGCAGCTAGAGACATGAGCTCTGGGGGTACTGGTTAGTTCATGTTATTCTGCCACCTATAGGGTTGAAGACCCCTTCAGCTCCCTGGGTACTTTCTCTAGCTCCTTCCTTGGGAGTCCTGTGTTCCATCTAATAGCTGACTGTGAGCATCCACTTCTGTGCTTGCCAGGCTCTGGTATAGCCTCCCGAGACAGCTATATCAGGGCCCTTTCAGCACTATCTTGCTGGCATATACAATCGTGTCTATGTTTGGTGGCTGATTATGGGATGGATCCCTGGCTGCCGCAGTCACTGGTTGGTCCATCCTTTTGATTCAGCTTTACACATGATCTCTGTAACGCCTTCAATGTGTGTTTTGTTCTTAATTCTATGAAGGGGCAAAGTGTCCACATTTTGATCTTCATTCTTCTTGAGTTTCATGTGTTTAGTAAATTGTATCTTGGGTAGTCTAGGTTTCTGGGCTAATATCCACTTATCAGTGAGTACATGTTATGTGAGTTCTTTTGTGATTGGGTTACCTCACTCATGATGATACCCTCCAGATCCATCCATTTGCCTAGGAATTTCATATATTCATTGTTTTTAATAGCTGAGTAGTACTCCATTGTGTAAATGTACCAATTTTTTTGTATCCATTCCTCTGTTGAGGGACATCTAGGTTCTTTCCAGCTTCTAGCTATTCTAAATAAGTCTGCTATGAACATAGTGGAGCATGTGTTTATATTACCAGTTGGAACATCTTCTGGATATATGCCCAGTAGAGGTATTGCAGGATCTTCCGGTAGTACTATGTCCAATTTTCTGAAGAACCGCCAGACTGATTTCCAGAATGGTTGAACAAGCTTGCAGTCCCACCAACAATGGAGGAGTGTTCCCCTTTCTCCACATCCACACCAGCATCTGCTGTTACCTGAATTTTTGATATTAGCCAGGATATCACTTTTTGAGTCCTGTGGCAGCACCTGCAAATGGCGGCAGCAGCATCAAACAAACCAAGTCAACATAGATCTCACCATGAATCTGTGCAGACTGAAACACTACAACCAAAGTTCACAAGAAAGGGCAAAATTTTCCATGCTAAAATTCAGCTGAGGGGAAGCTTTCCAAAGTAACATATCAAAACAGGCCCTAGGGTAGCCTAACACAGGAAATAAAGAAATATACAACATATTTGGTTCATACCAGTGACCTGTACATGTCCCAGTCTGTGGGATTCTGAGATTCTGTACTTTCTCTCTCAGCTCTGAGCAATTTCTACTATGAAAAAGAAGAAAATACTTTTTTTAGAGGATGGAGTACTATATAGTATAGTACTATTCAGCTACTATAAATGAATTCATGAAATTCTTAGGCAAATAGATGGACCTAGAAAATATTGTCCTGAGTGAGGTAACCCAATCACAAAAGAACACACATGGTATGCACTCACTGATAAGCAGATATTAGCCCAAAAGTTCCAAATACCCAACATACCATTCACAGAAGCTCAAGAAGAAGGAAGACCAAATTGTGGGTACTTCAGTCCTTTTTAGAAAGGGGAACAAAGTATTCATAGGAACAAAAATGGAAACAAAGTGTGGAGCAGAGACTGAAGAAAAAGCCACCCAGAGACTTTCCCACCTGGGGATGCATCCCAGATACAATCACCAAACCCCAACATTATTGTGGATCCTAAGAAATGCTTGCTGAACAGAGCCTGATATAGCTGTCTCCTGAGAGGCCTTGCCATAGCCTTACAAATACAGAGATGGATTCTCAAAGCCAACCATTGCGCTGAGTGTGGGGTCCCCAATGGAAGAGTTAGAGAAAGGACTGAACGAGCTGAAGGAGTTTGCATCCCCATAGGAAGAACAACAATATCAACCAACCAGACACCCCTGAGCTTCCACAGACTAAGCCACCAACCAAGGAGTCCATATGGCTCCAGCTGTATATGTAGCAGAGGATGACCTTGTCAGGCCTCAATGGGAGGAGAGGTCCTTGGTCCCATGAAGGCTTGATAGATGCCCCAGTGTAGGTGGGTGGGTGGAGGAACACCCTCATAGAAGCAGGGGTGCAGGGATGTGATAGGGGGTTTCCAGGAGGGGGGGAAACTGGGTAAGGGGATAACACTTGAAATGTAAATAAAGCTATCATTTTAAGATCAAATAAACTTTGTTTGATTTTTTTAAATGAAAACATCATTACTCCTAAAATAGTTAAGCAAAATTAGCACAAAATTTTCAAAAACTGTTATAATAAAAAGTTAGTAATTAAGTTATCACTGTGTGAGTTAGAACTATCATTTGGTAAATTGTTGAGTTGGATGCAGTCAATGATATATCAACTTGACTGGTCCCCTACGAGTTTTTTAAAAGTTTTATTTTATTTTGTGTGTGTCGGTGATTTGCCTTCATGGATGTCTGTGTATGTCTTCCCGTATGTCTGTGTACGTCTTCCTGTATGTCTGTGTATGTCTTCATGTATGTCTGTGCACCATGTGCATTTTGAGCTCCCTGATGAGACCAGAAAAGACATTGGAGCCTCTGAAAGTGGGGTTAGATAGACGTGAGCTGCCGTGTGGTAGCTGGAAGTCAAGTGCAGATCCTCTGAAAGAGCAGCTAGTGTTTTTAACCATGACATCATCACTCCAGCCTGAGAATTTGATACAGATGTACACTATATTACATTGTATTTGCCTCCACCCAACTTCTTCCTCTAATTATTCCAGATTCACCTCAACTCTTCTGCACTCTCCTACATCCCTACCAAACTCATGCCCTTTAAAAGAAATAACCCCTCTTGGGAATCTGGGGTCTGAATTGCAGGGCACATTTGACCAACAGATGCCAGTAAAGAGGCCTTTGATGGCTCTCAAAGACAAGGAGCCTTAAAGACTAACAACAAACACCCCAAGAGAGCACTGGACACCCGGAGAGGCCAGAGGGTACCAGCACTATCCGACGACTCTATGGGCCCACCACTCTTTGCTCATTGTCCTTTCTTATCTCTCCTTGGACACCATGTCAAGGGCTAAAAAAGACAGCATCTGGCAAATGAGGAAAGATGCAGAAGCAGAAGGTAGAGAGAAGGCTGGGATTCCTGCCCTTTCCCAGGCACACAGGCTTGGCTTGCATCTAAGCCTGAGCGTGAAGGTTCAAATTGCATGAACCATCAGGGCTTTGATTCTTACCATGGAAGGAGCCATATGATGATTGCACTAAGCTTTTAAAACCAAATTAACTGGTATTTCTTTAGTATCCAAGACCTCCCTAAAAGTCTCCCGAGTGGTCTCTATTAGCTGGGGTTTTCTAAAGGAAGAGGTTGGACAGAATGAATATATATTAAAACAGTATTTCTTAGATTGACTTATAAGATCCGGCCTAAGTAGCCACACAGTGAAGAGACTGAGAGCTGGTAGCTGCTCAGTCCATGATCAGTAGTCTTGATCTGGCACTGGAGGTCTAGAAGATTTCTGGAGAGCCACTGGTCTCCAGTGCATATCATAAGGTCAAAGAAGCTGAGTTTTGATGTCAGTGAAGAATGGTACTCCAGGATCAGTGTCGGTGAGGAACCAGCAATATGTGAAGGCATCCAAGACCAGGATTTCTATCTCCCTTTAAGCATTGCTTCCTGGACACACTGGACTTTCTTTAATGCTGCGACCCCTACCATTCGGCTGCTTGTCCATCATGTGACTGACCATAATATCTGCCTTAACTCAGAGAATGGCTTTCCTCTTCCTCTCTTCTACCTTCTTTTCCTGGGAAACTACCATACTTTATTTCTTCCCTGTGTGTGGGAGGGTGCAGGTTGGGGGTGACTTTTAAACACTAGTAAAATGACCCCAAGCTTTCTTTTGAGTTCATTCTCAATTTTATTAGTGAGACTAAGAACTCCAAGAGTTCCCTCCAATTTCTTTAGTAATATGCATCAACTCTGGTGAGACCCCCCCCCCAAATTCTCCATAACAAAATGGAAGACGTTCTATATGAAACATGGCCCAAAAAAAAATGCTCACAGGAGATTATGCAGAATACAGGGAGCCAAGAAAAGTCAGGGGCCAGCCTTACTATCTTACAACAACCCTCTCTAAAGAACAAATTACAGGGGAGGGGTAAATAATGAAAAGGATGGTGGAAGAATAGGAGGGGAGGAGCGGATTTGATCACAAAGCATTCGTGCAAGTCTGATGTTATCAAGTGGAAGGAAAGAAGGAAGGAAGGAAGGAAGGAAGGAAGGAAGGAAGGAAGGAAGGAAGGAAGGAAGGGAAGAAGGAAGGAAGGAAGAGGATCCTACTCCATTGGTTCCTACCAAAGGGAGAAAATACTTAGTGATCTCAGATCATTCTAAAACCCACCTCTTTAAAGTCCTTTCACATTTGAGTCACCCTACTAGAGACCAACTCTGCAATATTTAACCCTTCAGTTACATATTGAAAGAGAGTGAGAGGCAGGTTTGAATACCATTGAATGTCTTACGACAAAGTCGGGCTAAGAGCTAACATCAAAAGGGGATTTTATGAATTTATAGAGGGATCAGCAGCTGGGAAAGAATGAAAGGCAAGGAATAAGTTTTGGATAGTCCTGCAGTCTGAGGAGTTGTTGGCCTCTATGATGTGATTAGAGCCAGAGGGAAGTAAAAACCCAATCCCTCCACATCTGCCCCCCCCCCCCGCCCCGAACCTCACCCCAGCCACTCACCAGAATGGATGCAGTTCTGTTGGCTGAGGCCCCTTCTCCCCACCTTGCAGGTGTAGGAAGAGGACAGATTCCTCCTACTTGTGGGAACTAAAGAATTGGCCCCTCCCACACACAATCCCACACACACTTGAGGCTTTTGCTTTTGCTGCACGTGGAAGTTCAGTCCCCCCCCCCCCTTTTTTTTGCGCAGAAAATTCCTTCTGGTGCAGTGCAAGGAGAAATTGTGTCCCAGAAGTGGAGAAAGCCTGACATGCCAGACAAGATGCAATTTCCCATATTCTCCAGGAGGGGGCACCAGGGGACCAGCGTGCAGGCGGAGTAGCTTCACTAGGGAGATTACGCAATGATGAGGACGCAGACTCTTGGGACTGAGATGGCTGACGCGGGAGAAAACCCCACAGCTGAGGCCCAAGAGGCCCGAGTCCCCTTCCTCCTTTCCATGAAAACATGTAAACTGCTTAGGAGTTGTTTTTGTTGTGGTGGTGGTGTTTGTTTGTTTGTTTGTTTGTTTTTCTTGAGGATACACACAGCTGTGAACGCGGTGACACTGTCTCAGTGCTGGCGATTGTTTTCTTAGCAGACTGCCCAGAATTTTTTTTTTTTTCGGAGACTAAATAATAATAGTTGTTAAAGGCACCAACCATCTCTTGTGCTGCTCTGTGCCTTTAGGGTGCTAGGAGCTGGGCGAGCATCATGTAGCTTTTTCTACCGGGTTTTTTTTTTTTTTTTTTTTTTCTCCCTCCCACCTGCTGCCGAGGTCCTGCTAGCATCTTGTATCAGCCTCCTGCTGAGTTAAACACAGCTTGTTAGAAACCCAGAGAGGGAAGAGAAACATAGGACATTAGTCTCTCCCCAAATATCCCCAAATATATTCTACTTATTTACCCTGGAAAGAGCATGTGCCCGTGTTCAGAGGGTGAGAAGGGTTCTGCACATGGTTGTTTACCCAGCTCAGCTTCTTCTTGCTGCTAAGTTGCGGCTTAGGGATTTGTTTTGTTCTGCTTTTAATTTCCTTCAAATGTATTAGTGCTCTGGCTGGATACTGTAAAAAGGATCCTGGTAAAGCAGGAGATGAGAGATATTATGGAATTCTCTCTGGGAAGGGAAATGGGCCGGTAGCCTGTACCTTTTCTTATGTGGTAAGAAAAGCCATAAATTACTTTAAAAAGAAATTAAAATATCAAAACTAGGCTTGTTTCATTGAAGACTGCAGGGGACTTGGAAAACATAGATCTGGAGGAAGAGAGCATAAATAGATTTACAGTTCTATAGTCCAGAGATCATGGTTGCCATGTAACTCATTGCATAAGCAGATGCATGCAGGCTGTGCTTTAAAGAGTTATGTTAGTCATACTGGCTACAGTACATTACTTCCTTCCTGAAAATATTCACAGTTCAAATATTTTCAAGTTAGTTCTCATCGTGTATCAGGTAAACCTAACACAATGTATCTGGCTAATGCAGGAAGAAAGGACAAGGAGGTGGTCTCTTTATGTTCAGTGTTTTGTTCCTGATGACATCACTAAGTCAGTATGTTTTGAACACTCTGCTATTCCTCCCTTTCCCTCCTGGGGGATTGCTAGAAGAGAAATTGAGGGTGAGTGGGTATTTTAAGATACTCCAGTATTTATGCAAAGGTTTTCCCAGACTCATAGGGTCAGTTTGTATTCTAGCCAACTGAGGGTCACAATTTTGTCAGTTATGCAGTTACAAAGAAACCTCTCTCATTGTTCTTTTCCTCTTGGATTTCTCAGATTTTTTTTTTTTAAGGATCTTTGCAAGGGAATGAGAAACAGATTCACTCACCTGTGATGATTGTAAGACCTACCCCATTCTGAGTACCCAGAATGCTGGGGGTTTTGGCCTCACATGAGGCAGAACTGTGACTTGGAGGGGGAGATGGGTTTTGACAAGTACATCACCCTATGACTCAAGCCCAAGAGAGTGCATCATGTATGGGCAGATTAGTGTCATCTCGTGTCTGTAAGTGAATCTCTTTGCCAAGGTCACTTCCCTTATTTTAGTGCATATGGAAGCCACAGGGAAGCTATGTGAGAAGGAGACCATTAAGAAACAGCCATGCATTGGGGAAAGAACTCCATTTGCTCAAGTACCAATTTGCTGAAAAACAATTTGCCAGAAACCTAATTTATAAAGTTTTAAGAAAGCTTAAAAAGTTTGAATTTCAGTCAACCTTGCCCCACACTTTGATTTGCTCACTGCAACATTTACCAGGGCTTTTCTTTAAAAAACAAACAAACAACAAACAAACAAAAAAACAAAGGCAAAGTTAAGTTCAGAGGCAGGTGCAAGAATAGGCAGCAGAAGTAAGGGCAGAATTTCAACTAATGCTTATGTATAGAACCTTCAATGAGTCAGGAAAATTGGTCATTTTTCAAGTTATTTTTAGCAAACCAGCTTTCAACAAATTGGCTCCTATATCTATTTGGTACCATCTCCCAGAATTACCTCCTTTTGTTTTTTTCTATAGAGTTGTTTCCAACCAAGGTACTTTACCTGAACTTTGAAATTATGCCATTCCTAAGAATACCCTCAACATTCAACCTTTTCACACAGAACATAAAGCTTTAAGCACAGGCAGGCTCAACCTGGATGCAGGCTCTGAGAAAAGCTGAGTCAAACCATGTGAATATTCAAAGAGCAGAGAGCTGGGGTGGGGGGGATTCCTACAAGTGAAACAAAGAAGCTTACACAGGATATTTAGAAATGATAACCCTCAATGGAAAATACTAATAACAAGGAGAGCATCCATCCAGGATGAACAGACAGACAGGTGGATAAACAGACAGGCGGGCAGATGGTTTTGGAGAAGTATCTTTCATGAATGCTAGATTATGGTCTGGGATTTCTTTCCTTCATAATTATCAGACATTCTTCATAGTCTTTGCAGTTAGTATAGTCACTTGTTGTTAATATAGTCAATGTGTCACAAATGTGACTCCATTTTGATTCTTACTTTTATGAGTATGAAGTTTCCATGGTCATGGACTGCTGAACATGAGCTCACAAATCTTTCCAACCTCTATCCATAGCAATGTGCCTGGGGATAATTTTAGGGCAGATGACCCACCAGTTTTCCTCACCACACACACCTCTTTTCCACAATGCTTTTATGTTCTTCCAATCATCAAAACTGAGCAAAAATAAGTAAAGAACAATGTCTGCTCTCTCTAATTTCTTCTGCCCCAGGAATGAGTTGTCAAGCCTTTGGTCCACTTCAGGAAAACGGAATTCTAAAGCTTGGTGGGGGGGGGGAGAGGAGGAGGGGGAGNAGGAGGGGGTGGGGGGAGGGGGGAGAGGTAGAGAGAGAGGGAGGAGAAGGAGGAGAGGAAGGGATTGGTGGAAGTTGCTTTCTAACAGTTTGTAGGCATTTTCCTAATTTAAGACTTGATCGCCTTCATCCTTTACTATTGTAGCCATAGAAGGTAGGAGACTTCAGGGGGAGTTAGAGATGGTAGGGGATGCTCAGAAAAACAGACAGACCCTAGATAAAAGTCATCTTTCTGCATATTGAATCATGATGGAAATCCAGTAGGCATGTATTATTTGCTATGTACCACCGTGTCTCCTGGGAAATATCATGTTCACTGTATTCACAGCATGTGAGGAAAGAGAAATATATTTACAGAAATTGTAACACAGTACTTATGTATTGAATCTGAAGGTCTTAGGTTGATTGTAATGTGGACAGGAATAATGAATATTTCCACATATGTGGTATGGGAATTCAAATTGTGACTACAGAAGTTGCAAGAGTGGGCTGGAGAAAAGGTCAAAGGTGCATTGATATATGGCCCAAAGAGATAAACAAGGAAATGGACTTGACCAATAGAGAGGGAACACTACCTTTCATCTGTCACTCTGGAAATTCAGTGAAGTCTGAGTGGTCGCTCACTTAAACTCACCTCCACAGACTTCTAGAGCTGAGGATGACTTATCCGTGTGATCAAACAAGACCTGCTCTTAGTCAAGCAAGAATGTATATTGTATACACTCCTTTAAGGAAATATAGTGCAAGACAGATAGACTGATGGATTTATAGATAAATACATGATAGTTAGTTTCCTAAGAGAAATTAAGGCAAGTGGGAACATAATCAATAACAATATAAAACTGCTCATGCTTCACTTTTTGTTGTTGACCCACCTTCCTCCCAACAGAGGGAGCATGCTCACACTTTATAAGAGGCAGCATTTCCTCTGATCTATGAGTCATTTCGTTTCAGAACATCTAACCGCTGGATTGAAGAAAGGACTTTCCATAAATCCCTCACTGCGGAGCAATCCGATTTTCTCATAGTATCCACCTGGTGTTTATAGCCATCTCTTGAAACACAAGGGCTGTTGGAAATTAGATCAGAGGTATTCCACCTGGAATGGAGTAGAGATGCATGTTACACACAAGAAAAGAAAGGGGTTTGTTTGAGATGTCACCAGGGCACAGCTAGTGCCCTCCAAGATCTTTGGAAGGCTAGGCTGTATCATCCCTAATCCATTAACTACTATAGTTTTCATTCATTATCTACAATAATTGTGGCTGTTGGTCAGAGGCAGCAGAGCCCCTGTTCACTTTGAAGGAGCTTTTGTGATTAGTTTCTCATTGGAATGGACAGAAGAGCTGGAAGGGTCACACTGCGTCATTGATAAAAGCCTTCTACTTACAGTGTTGGTTAAAGTAAATAAACTGATCTGTGAGGTGGCACAGGGAGCCCTGACTGGGATCTAGCATCCTGCAGGAAAAGCATCTACAGACCGACAGTGTTTGCCTCTCCCAGAGAAAGAGGAGAGACCATGAATCAGAACTATCTGGGACTCAACACATGGGCCAGCCTGTGTCCTCTGCCTTCCCAGCACACTGACTTTTGTAAGATCCACTGGGCTCTCAGGCACCTAGATTTCTATTTATCCTTCACTATCCTGGGCATACAGCATCCCTGCTATGGACCATGGCTTGGCTTCAGGTGGCTGCTTCAGTTTAGTTCTTATGGCTGCACTACAAGGTACAAGAGCCCAAATGGCAGAGTCCAAAGGACAGCCTTCCCAGCAAAGCAATGTCAGCCCAATGCAGAAACCACAGCAATACTTGCTCTTGTCTCTCATGGCCAGAGTTAACCACAAGGTCAAGTTGTAAAAGTGGCTAAGAAGTGTGTTTTCTTGGCTGAAGTGCCCATCCTGTCACATAAAGTCATAGCTCTGTTTCTAGTAAGTAAAGCTCAATAAAATAAATCCATTAATGTGGTAGAAAAATAGAGGTTTCTGTCACACTATATTTGTACCACTGGACACTGATCTCACGCCCCGTGTTAACTGAGTGTTATCAGCATCATGCCAATAACTTCTGATCAGAGCCATGTTCTCTACACAATATCAGTGAAAAGAAACTAGTCAGCCCCGTATCCTAGTGGGTGGTAGAGTTACATAAATAAGTAACATGCTATCCTATATACATCTTTCTGGAATGCATTGCCCCTCATGGGTAGGTAAACATTGGTTTCTGCATACTTACCTTTCTTTGAATTGTGTTGTCCAAACACCGTCTATATATGCATATAGATATCAATTTCTCTCTTGGTTTACTAGTATCTAAAACTGTTATCAGGAGTTTCCAGACTCACACAGCTAAAATGTTTTGAGAATCTTATTCAAGTGGTTCATAATGTTTGATGTCTCCACTCAAGGACTGTACCTGTTCTTTAACTTAAAAGCCTGTACATTAGGTTATCAAACATATGTTACCCATATTTATTGTGAACTTGAGGATGCCATGCCCAATTCCTCCTAACGTTCTTTACCATTTCATTTCACCTTGCATTTCTAGCCCAGGTCTCAGGTGTTGAGACCTCAGTTAAGGTCTCAGTGCACAGAAGTATCCCTTGCAAGGCAAATCCAATGACAAAGTCACTTGACACTTGCTCAGAAGAACTGTGAGTCACCAGGGACAATCTTTCTGTCAATATTCAGAGGGGTGATACGAAATGTCTGCAAACCAAAAAACAAGGGAAGCCTGCCACAGTGTGCACAGAAGGAAAGAAATCAGACCGTTGGATCAGCGTGCAATTATGTATTAATAATAGATGGAATAATAACCAAAAAGGAGCTTGGCAAAACTCCCAGGGGCTTCACATAGCATAATTTCTATGATATGTTTTGCCTGTGAAGAGTAGAACACACTCCTAGGTTTGCTCAGGGCCAGAGGGCTTGGCACCAGTCCAAAGACTAGTACAGTGGCCCTGCTCTTAGAACAACGCCTCTGCAAGACTTTACTTTCTCCCTAGCAGCCTGAGAGCCATGAGAAGGAGGCCACAGATTTGGCTAGCTCCACAGAATGAAACCCCAAGTCCTTTCAGCAATCATGTACAGGGTCGCCTCCATCATTTGCTGAAGTTCAGTCCTAGGAAGAGAATGGAGTTTTATTCTCCATATGAGTGGTTGCATGTAAATGCGTTGGGGAAATTGTAGGAGCACGTATGAACATGGGCATATTTAAAACAGGCCAATACCTAGAAATAGAATCTATTCCCTTGCAAAAATGGTTCCCTGGAGATTCTCAAAGCTTCTTCCATTACTGCTCCTATAATGTTCTTCCTATGCCTGCTTACGTCAGCTTAGCGTGTATCTGCATATTTAACATCCCCAAGCCCAAATACATAGCTAAAAACCCAGAACAGAAATATCTACATTTCAAGTTAATAATGTTTATATGGCAGCACAAGTCACTTTATTTCCTGATGGTAGTTTTAAAAAGATTGTGTTTCAAGTCCTGCACACGATGCCCCCTTTATTAAGTGGTGCATGTCTTTAATCCCAGCTCTTGGGAGACAAAAGCTGGAGGATCTCTGTGTGTTTGTAGACAGCCTGATCTATAGAGTGAGTTCTAGGCCAGCCAGGGCTACACAGAGAAACCCTGTGTTAAATAGCAAACAAACAAAGAAGCAAAGCCAGAAAACAAAATGAACAACAACAAGCTCACATCTTTTGATGCTTCCCCACTCAATTATTAGAGTGCTCCAATTAATTTTTAAGAAAACAGTTAGCATAACTTTGTTTGGGCACCTCCTTAGCTCATCCAAGAATAGTAGTACTTCATCTGCTGTGGTTTGAATGTAAAATCCTGGTATAGGCTCCTGTGTTTGATACTTGGTCACCAACTGGTAGAGCTGCTTGGAAAGAGACCTTGGAAATCCTTCACTTTGGAACGACCATCTACATGTCCATAATCTTAATGTCACTTATCTCAAAGTATCGGATCGGTGTGAAAGACCAACCAACCAACAAAACAACAACAATAACAAATGTCTCTTTACACTGATTTCCTCGAGAGAGAGAGAGAGAGAGAGAGAGAGAGAGAGAGAGAGAGAGAGAGAGAGAGTCTCCTATACCCATGCCTCTCTCTCACCATCTAACTTCAAACCAGAATAAACCGTTCCTTCTTTAACTGGCTTGTCAGATATTTGGTCACAGCCATTACAGAAATAATTACTATAAGCTCAGTCACTGCAAAGTGTTGGTTCTTCATAGGGATGGCATGGGACAGACTGGAGATGGGGCTGGGAGGGCAGTCTTCTCAGGGCACACTATAGCAAGATTGGTTCCGGGAACCAGAGCCTAGACTTGCCTAATTGAAGCCAACTGTTCCTAATGTTCAAAAGATTTCAGTTGCACTAAACCCATTTATTTCCATCAGCATCTCCATTCTTGATAACTGATCGCTATGTCTAAAACAAACTCTCCCAACTCCAAATGACATGCAAGTGAATATACCATTTCTAAAGTTGGCTCAGGAAGGTGAGCTTCAGAATGGTCAAAGGTTCTGCCTCAAACAGGGCAAGAAGTACCTCTTTGAAATGCCTATGAAAATCCAAAAGTAGCCGGGTGGTGGTGGTGCATGCCTTTAATCCCAGCATTTGGGAGGTAGAGGCAGGCAGATTTCTGAGTTCAAGGCCAGCCTGGTCTACAAAGTGAGTTCCAGGACAGCCAGGGCTACACAGAGAAACCCTGTCTGGAAAGAAAGAAAGAAAGAAAGAAAGAAAGAAAGAAAGAAAGAAAGAAAGAAAGAAAGAAAGAAAGAAAGAAAGAAAGTCCAAAGGTAATTATTTCTGTTGCTACATTCATAGAATTTTCATAGTAGTTTCCATTCTTACTTTAGTCAGGGTGTGTGTGTGTGTGTGTGTGTGTGTGTGTGTGTGTGTGTGTGTGTGTGATACTTTACTTACTGTAGTATGCTCCCAGGAATCCGGTTGTATCTTACACATTTTATATGGTCCCAATGGAACTAGCGTACAGCATTTCACAGACAGAACTCTACAAAGAGCTGTTAAGAAAACTTAATGAAAACAGATTCAAGATCCCAGAAACCAATTCTGAATGGCACAGTTTGAGTTCAGCTTGTCATTGGATTCAGCTGGCAGAGTGTATTTTCAGTCTTGCTTCAAGTGACAGTGCTTGACGCTTTGCTTTGCCTGACGTCATGTTATGTAACCTCACCTGCCCCAGAGTCCATCTCCTCCTGATCAGGCAGGCCTGTGTGGCTAAAATCAAAAGTCCTATTGTGCAACTAGACCTTTTAATGGACCCCTAAGAAGGAAAGTTACTTTTTGAAGCATTTTTTCCTAAACAAAAGCCATCTATACATATAGAAAGTGAATAATGATTAAAATATCATTATGCTCCCCTGATTGTAACCTGATTTACTGAATTTTTATGGTATGCCACACCATTAGATGCACTGTCCCATATACACTTCAGAGCCATCATGTTGAGGACATTATTACTATTCCCACTTTTATAAGTGAAGAACTTGCAAGTGAGAGACAACCAGTCATCTGATAAAAGCTACACAAGAGCAAAAAACCCGAACACAACCAGAGATCGTCCGATGCTTTAGAAGAAAGCAAGTCCTTAGGGCTTGTAGCCAGGATTTTATTTTCCTCCACATGATTCAGACCTCATCAGCAGTAAATGCCTAGGCAACAGGATGTCCGCTGTCGGGTTGTGCTGCCCTGGGGAAAGCCGGAGACCCTGTTTGTCATCTCGCTGCTCTGAAAAAGGCTCAAGATAAAAAGTCCTGCAAGACAACTAAATTATGTCACTTTCTCCCTTTAGGATGTTTACCAAAGAGGCCATTGGTGAAGTTCTCACTTCCAAGCTCACAAAGGGAACCCAAGGAGACAGTGGCTTGTCATGGCCAGTGTGTGTGTGTTGGGGGGGTGGGCAGCAGGGGTTGAAGAAAGCTGTGGAGGGGGCACCTAAGCAGGCAGCTGCTGGTGGTGGGGGTCCTTGGACTCAGGTACTGCACACATTCTTTCTGATCATAGTGAGCTTTAAGTGAAGCAGAAAGACACACTGGGGAATCCTAACAAGGATAAGATCAGGCACACTTCAGGGCACAGAAGATGCAACGAGATGTTTTCCTCCACCAAAAGATTCCAGTGTAACTGTGTGGCCCTTAAACTAGTAAGGCATGAACAACTTCCCATTCCAGTCTTAACTCCTGGTCAGTCTAAATTCAAACTCAGCCTGTCCCTCCACAACTGCAAGAAAGAAAACTATCATTGCAGTTGGTTTTTACCATTTTACCATCTTGGATTGATTTCCATCTCAATACAATAATACACTTGAGATGCAGGACTTTTTATCTTTTTTTTTTTTTTTTTTTTTTTTTTTTTTTTTTTTTTTTTTTTTTTTTTTTTTTTTTTTTTTTTTTGTCAATTTCTTGCATCTCACCTGTCGGTGGTAGTTTCTGCTCTTGCCACACTCAAGCAGTTGTTGATAAGTCTCTTTACTTACTCCTGCTTCTATGCAGATTTTCATTGCTTCCGGTATCACAGAGAATGCTCGCAGTATCGATCCCTGTTGCTGCAAAGAACCCTGCTGAAATACTGAAAGCCAAATTACCTCATACTACACTGAGCAGTAAATTTCAGGATAGCCTAAGCAAAAAGGAGTTAGTGTAGTGTTTTATAAGAAAGGAAACTGTAAAAGGAGTGTCCTTTGGATTCTTCTCCTACTATACCCCATTCAGGTCATGTTTTATTGGCACCTATTATCAAGGCAGAGAGTGATAAGCGTGGAAACCATAGAAACCTCTTATGACCAAATTGATGTTGCTTCGAAACACCAGCAAATTCTGCTGTGAAATACTTCCTGTGATCCATTAAGATGGGTCTTAGGGTTTTGTCAAAAGGGTCTGCTATATGTGCATTATAGATAGATGTCAGCCACATGCTCACTGGGGAATCTCTCCCAGTTAAATGGCTTGCAAGTCACCAGGGTTTCCCTGGAAATGACACACCAGCCTTTATCAGTTTATTCAATCTAATGCCCTGAGTTATGAAGACTATATAAAATCCCTGCTGAATACCTACCCAGCCCTTCTCTTTCCCATCTATTATTTGCCTTTGAGTCTTAAAGAGTTAAGGTAGAGTATACACTCAGGGGCAAGCCAACATGATGGGCTACCAGAGTCCTAATGCTTATTGTTCCCGTGAAGCACGACTGGAACAATGACTGCACAGCTTAGTGAATGTGACAGTGATGCAGCTCCAACATACAGTGTGAAGCAAGGTAACTCCAGAGGGTCACAGAGCAAAGCGAACCAAACACAGTGTGAAGCAAGGCAACTCCGGAGGGTCACAGGGCAAAGCGAACCAAACAGCATCCACCCACCTCCCATCTGTCAATCAGCTCACAACTAGGATGGACCTCACAGTGAGGGGAAAGTGAGCAAGCCTAGCATCACTATGGAGTCCTGCACCCTCCAGGCCCTTAGCTCAGGTTAGACATCTGCCTGAGCTTCTCACAGCTGGGCTACTCTCGACCCTAGGCCTATCAGAACAGCCATAACTACATTACCTGAACCCAAAAACTGTCCTGTCCCAAGAGGAGCAGTGGTCAAGCACAGCGGGGAAGCTACATCTGGGCTGGCAGAATATACCATGTTCCCTAAATGCTTGACCATAAACTAGTATTGTGACCCCATAAAATAGGAGCTATTCCCTAATGGAGACAGACACACTCACTTGTATTTTACCCCATGATAGATGCTCTGGACCAGAGAAGGAAGCATTCCTGAGCTGCTAACATACCCCATCCCTTTGTGGGCATGGATAAGTCTGAGTGGTAGAGGCCTTGTTTAGGGCTCTGTTCTCTCTCTCTCTCTCTCTCTCTCTCTCTCTCTCTCTCTCTCTCTCCCTCTTTCCCTCCCTCCCTCTGAGTCTTAATCCAGGATAATAGCTATGATCAAGTGCTTGAACCTACAGTGTCTTGTTGTATCCTGTAGAATTGTAAGCTTAGCTCGTCCTCAGACCCATACTTCCTTTCTACATCAGGACCACTTGAGCCCCTTACTCCTGAGATGACCTACTCCTGACTATAGAAGCTTACACGGTACTGTTTCCTAGTACACAGAGCCCATGTCACAGAGGCACCACACAGTTCCCAGGACCGGGGTGCCTGGGAGCATTGGCTCACAGGGCTGACTGAGCTCTTTACCCGATTCTACTAGTCCAGGGTCCAGAGTTGTCACAGTACAGTACCTTCTCATCTGCTGTGATTCTAGAACCTAATTGCAGCCCCGCCCTGGTTCTCAAAGGCCGGAACTTCAAGAATGCTCTTCCTCCCTGGCACTTTGCCAGTGGTGCACTCTGCCTACTGGAATCAACCACAGATGCATCTCTGTTTCCTGAGCCCAAGGTACCAGGAAATGCTTCTGAGTGGGAAGGCTAATGCCCACCTGTGACTAAGAGAGTGGACATGTACCCCAGTTACACATTCAACAGCAGTTCAACAAGACACGTATGCAGAAACCCAGTTCCACTGTGTCTCAGCACCTGTATCCCTGAATGCAGCATTACTGCAGCTGTCTGTGGTGCAAATCAGGGCTGCTATCAAGAGGAATCCTGGTAGCTAAGTCATTTGACTATAGAGAAAATAAGAGCAGAGAAACCAGAAAAGTCCTTGCTACTAAGATGGCACATGACTTGCTCTCCACCCACCAACACAGTTTTAAACCCAGTCCACTGAAGTGGCTGTTGTCACCACTGATGTTGACACCATTGAACAAGCTGTAGAGACTACAGGCCCACACCCAACCAAAACCATAGTTGTGGTGTGGATGTGAAATGTCCCTTATAGGTTCACATGTTGGAATACTCTGTTTTAATGGAGTCCACAGAATGAAGACTTTTGGTTATATATTATTACCATTCTTTTTATAATTTTGTTTGTATTTAATTTTTTAATCATTTCAATGTACTTTAATACGTACAGAAGAAAGTGTTTCCTAGCACATTTTGCACTAGAGGGCACATAAGAAAGGTTCACTTTTACATGGGTACGTGTAAATGAATGTGCATGCAGGTAGAGTAGTAAAGTATAACATAGAGAAAGAACGGAAAATGGTGACATGAGGTGACTAGAAAGGACATGAAATAGGCAAAGAACACATGCCATGAAAGAGAATATAAGGATAATATCTTTTCTGATTTGTTAACTCTCATTTCTTTGTTTCTTTCTTTGTTTCTTTGTTTGTTTGTTTGTTTGTTTGTTTCTTTTCTTTTCTTTTCTTTTTTTTTTTTTTTTTTGGTGGCTAAGTTAATAAAAATGTAACTCATAGTGAAAGTATAGTACTCTAAGGGAAGGCCCATAGCTTCAGAATGATGGTTCTAACTGGACAAGATCACTGAGATTACAGAATGTAGAGCTAGATAACTGTTTGAGTGGCTATGTTCATCAAGCTATGTGACATTTTGATTTGTGAGTTCATTACAATAAAGTGCTTTGTATATTAGAAAGAAAGGTAGGAAGGAACGAGGGAGGGAGGGAGGAAGTAAGGGAGGGAAGAAGGGGAAGTTTGCTTCATTCTGTTGTGGGATAAGTCAATGCAGCTGTTCCCAGAGGGCTTCTCCAGCAGCTGGGAGGACCACTGAACTCATCTGCCACCCAGGCCCAACAGAATGCAGGCTTTGCCACTTTAGATATAAGGACCTTTTGAAAATACAGCCCATCGTTCAAGCTGTTGGAACCAGTTCATTCCCACCCATCCCCCACCCCCCAGTAACCTGAAGTTCACTTGAGGTGCCATTTTAATCAATGCTGAACCACCTATAGCAGTCTCTATTCTAGTGTGCCTACTGATTCACTCATCTAAGTCAGTACGTTTCACAGTTGGGACTTTCTAACATGCTTTAATTTTCAGTAATGCAAATCCCATCAATAATTTTCTTTCCAAAATGGTAAATCTTACAACACTATGCCTTCAGATAGAGACTGGAAGTGTTCTCAACAGTTCGGGTGTTTCTAAGGGTTTGAATTACATAGGAACATGGCTTCTCAGTAGCATTAGCACTTAGGGTGTACTTTGTTTTGCAATTTAGAGGACATTTATTATAATGGTCCACGTGATTCTCAGAAAAGGTTATTAGCTCTTGTTTCCATATAGACTATCACTTCCTTCAATGTACTTGCTCCCTATATTTGGTCTTTAAAATAATATATTTTCATCTCAAATTAGCACCTATTAATTATGTTCTACCATACTTTCCTTGGTTGTTATATGTGGTTGTTGTAATGAAAAAGCTAAACATTCTATTTTTAATCAGACACTGACCAATCTTCTTTGTCATGTTCTGTTTGGTATGGACAGAGTTCCTGATCCTTCTGAAAATCACAAACTCAGAGAACTGATCTCTGAGCGGTTCCTTATTTGATGAAATATTTTTATATAAAAGCATGCTGCTATAAGTCAAGATTACAGAATACTCTTCCATACCGCAATTTGATTTTAGCTGTCAGACTTAAAAATATTACTAAGATAGATTCTTACCAAACAAAAGATATTAAAGCTGCAACATCAAGTATCTTAATAAATTTCACTTCTTGTAAAATCTCTAATTATTTTTATATTCAACTTTGGTTTTATGGAGGTCTTTGTGATGAGAATGGTTTTATGGAGGTCTTTGAGATGAGAATGGTTTTGGTAAGCTATTGTCTTTGTAAGTGAATCTTTCCCCACAGTAGCAACAACAGTAAACTACCTAATTGTATATTTCAAAGCATAAAACTAAATCATCAAATGAGAAAACACATGGCCCACAGTTATTTGTACATCCAAAATTATGCCTGAGTAGATAGAGAGGTGAGACCATTTTGAAGTTTTAGCGCCATCTTGCCCTAGGTTGAAAACTGTCTTAATTTTACTGACAGCATGCCTTGGACAGGGGGATAGAAGTCAGTAGATGTCTCCTGACTACTGAACAGACCTCAGGCCAGTTGCACTCAGCTGCTTCAGGTCCTTGAAAATTGTCTTGGGCTTAATTGAATTGCTGGTTAATACACAGGAACTAAATTAAGTCTGCTATTTAGATGGCCTTTTCTAACGACTCTTTGTTTTTCTGTCAAGAAAACTGACAACAGGGACTAGCACAGTTCCTTTGCCCACCTCTGGTCTGTCATGTCAGGTCATGTGACAGAGTGGGGTGCTGCCAGGCATTCACTGCTATTCCTCCCTAGAGTTCTTATAGAAATGGGGTTACAGAGGCAGCCCGTGCAAACGCAGAGGCTTTCTCTGCAGACAATGCGGTGGTGGCATCCATCATTCACTGGAAGGTTTCCAAGAGGGCATTTTCTTTGATGTGTGTAAAGATAAGCAAGTCTGCTTTTCTGGCTAAACCCATCTCTTTTGGTGCAGGACTTCCTACACTGACCTCAGATCTTCCTAAGAGATTTAGATGGCTTATCTCGCTTCCATTCCTGAGAACATACAAGAATTTCTAAGAAAACTTAGAGAAGTTGGGTAGATGGAAAATTGAAATCACAAAAGAAAATTTAAAAGGTTTAATTCACAAGGGATTTCCCCCCTACCCACAGTCCTTTTCTTTCTTTTTTTTTTTTTCAACTTTTATTAGATATTTTCTTCATTTACATTTCAAGTGTTATCCAGAAAGTTCCCTATACCCTCCCCCCTCCCGGCCCTGCTCCCCTACCCACCTGCTCCCACATCTTGGCCCTGGCGTTCCCCTGTACTGGGGCATATAAAGTCTGCATGACCAAGGGGCCTCTCTTCCCAATGATGGCCAACTAGGCCATCCTCTTCTATATATGCAGCTAGAGACATGAGCTCAGGGGGTACTAGTTAGTTCATGGTTATTCTTCCACCTAGAGGGTTGAAGACCCCTTCAGCTCCTTTTCAAAGGACTGTCTTTCTCTTTGTTCTGATATTTCCTTGATGTCAATCCAGGTGCTAATCAGTTCATGTATAGAATGGCTGGCTATACTCAAGAACATTCTTACACTTAAACAGATAATGAAGGGACAGACCATGAACATATTGTAATCCAGATTCAAAACAACTGTGATGATAACACAACTTCTCAGGATGACTTGCCTGCGTGAATTCACACACACATTCTTGAATGCTAGTGTGCACCCACACACACCTTCACACATACCTTTACTTATCTGAGAAAGATGAAGTATCTCAGAGAAGATGGAGAGAGGCCGAATGTAGACAATCAGTTGCCACGAAACTATGTCGTAAAGCCACTTTCAAAGTTAACTGTTGTTAAGATTTATTTATTTGACATATATGAATACACTGTCGATGTCTCCAGACACACCAGAAGAGGGCATCGGATCCCATTACAGATGATTGTGAGTCACCATGTGGTTGTTGGGAATTGAACTAGGACCTCTGGAAGAGCAGTCAGTGCTCTTATCCGCTGAGCCATCTCTCCAGCCCTCAAAGTTAATTTTTAACACCACTGTTGAGTAATATTTAAATAAAAATGTTGAAGAATAACTTTTAGAAAACAATACTTGACAATCTAGAAAAGGCATAAATTT
Organism: Mus minutoides; assembly: GCA_902729485.2. Lineage (NCBI taxonomy): Eukaryota > Metazoa > Chordata > Mammalia > Rodentia > Muridae > Mus > Mus minutoides. The sequence continues at coordinate 168,567 of LR755153.1, read as the reverse complement.
CCTTTAAAATATAATTAGATATTTGTTCTTATTCAAAGTAAGAAAAATTTAAACTAAAGTGTTTAGATAATATTTTTGCATGATTAAAATTGGCAGAGAGGGGCTAAATTTAGAGGCATAGTTGCTAAAGTGTTGGCCATGTAAGCATTAAAACCCCAGTCCCAAACCACGTTACCTGATACCACCCCCACCACCACCCCCAAAAAATACTTGGCCAAGTAGTGTTCCCTGGAGACGAAGAAGCAAGATAATCCCTGGAGTTGCCTAGCGAGCCAATTTAGCCTGTTAATGAAGAATTAATGAGCTCCATGTTCATTGGAGACCCTGTCTCAAAAGAAAAGATAGAGACACTAAGAAAGACTCCTGACATTGACCTTTGGTCTCCATACACATGTATGTGCACTCACTCACATGTGTACACACACACACACACACACACACACACACACACACACACAAACATTACCCTGAAATGTTAACATTCTCATTGACCAGGGCTTGGGCAAATTATCATTCTTTGACTCAACGTGAACTTCATAGAAGTTCTAAAGGAAGCAAATTGGCCACTTCCATTAACATTCTAGATGTACAAACCAGGCTAATTCAGAACATTCCATTTATAGGAATACTAATAGTGCACTAAAGTAATGTAGAGTACTATAGGAATACTGTTCTGATATCTAATATGATGAAGATCTATAGGTGCCCTAATAAATTACTAATAATGTACTTTATCAGTGCATTTGTAGTAAAGAAAAATGCTTTTGAGTAGAGATTACTAATTGAAGTGCTGATGATGATAAAAAGAACTAAAAACAGTACAAATATGCACCCTGTGCATAGATTGGAAAATATCCATCTTCACCTTACAACTTAAACAAAATATATAGCACTTCAGAGAGATACAATGAGTGAGGCCATGGGATGGATCAGTGTGAGTAAAACTGGTTGCTTCTAAAGGGTGCTTAGCTTGATACTCAGAGTTCATGTCAAATGGTTGATGTAGCCCTAGCCCTCCAGCAGTGAGACAGAACACTGAGAATGTAGCGCAGCCTGGGTGCTCATGGCCCAGGGATCCTGGAGTGTGTGGTATGGCAAGGACCCTGCCTCAGCACACTGAAAGGAGAGAAACTGACTCCTGAATATTGTCCCCTGATTTCCACAGACAACATGACCTGTGTGTACTCACAGGCTCACACACTAATAATAATAGCAGAAAAAGTTAAAATTGAAAGAAGAAAGATAAGGCAGAGAAATGCACAAAAATTGTCAGGGTAAATACAAAACCAAAAATGAAGAATAACACACAAAATATAATTCTTTTTTTTTCAACTTTTATTAGATATTTTCTTCATTTACATTTTAAGTGTTATCCAGAAAGTTCCCTATACCCTCCCCCCTCCCGGCCCTGCTCCCCTACCCATCCGCTCCCACTTCTTGACCCTGGCGTTCCCCTGTATTGGGGCATATAAAGTCTGCATGACCAAGGGGCCTCTCTTCCCAATGATGGCCAACTAGGCCATCCTCTTCTATATTTGCAGCTTTTTTTGCACATGAACTTAGTAATCTACCAGCTCTGTAGTGGAGCAGGAGAATCTCGGAACATGTTGCTTTCATAAGTAAAACTGAGATAATGAGACAGCAATGCTGTGGATTTGATTTACCTTGTGTTCGTGTGTTCTCTTGACTCAGGAAGAGAAAAGCTGAAATAATTCAAGGGAAAAGAAAGACAAGAAGAAATAGAAAAGGAGGGAAAGACCCAAAGCTTTCCTCTGTTAAAGTCATTTCCACTTGAAGAGTGACGCACTTCCTATGGGAAAGAACCCAAACCCTCAACAGCAAGTGTGTGCTGTTTTTACAGAACTTAGAGATCAAAGCATTTTTCTACAGCAAGTGCCATGAAACCTATATTTCAAAACCTGAGCTCATGCTGAGTCATTGTCTACAAGGGAAAAGTTGTTTTCTCTTTTTATACTTTTTTTTCACAACCATCATAAGATTCTTCTCAACCCAAAATGCTACTTAACTGGGAGTTGGGGGAGGGGTTTGGGATTGTTTGTTTTGGTCTGTTTCCAAACCAGCTTCATTGTCTTAAAGACTATTTCTTTAGCTGGGATCTTGAGAAAAAAAAAAAAAAAAAAAAAAAAAAAAGAGTAGACTATGCTAAAGCTAACCCTTTTTATTCCCAGGATTCATTTCTTAAATTGTTTTTCTGCTGAATTTTTTTCTGATATGTCACTATTTTTAGCTGCTTCTTTATGTGGGTTTTTGTTGACAGGTTCCCCAAACAGCATTTATACAGCTGTCACACAGTGAGTTATCTAACCTTTGACTGATGGTGAACTCAACCATGTAATTATGGTGTGCCTGACAGGTCCTCCCTGGGCTACCTTGGCTACTAGTTTATGGCTCCCGTGCAGTTTTCTTCTAGAGTCTCACTCAGCCAGGTTCCCAATCACACTGTTCTTCTGCTGAGGAGACGAAGAGCTGCTGTCAGTTCTGATAAGATTTGAGCTCTCAAAATGAGGATATTGTGGAATGTACTTCCATAATAAAATGTAGTCTGAAATAGACTGTGTTCTCAGGGTCAAAGTGTTACAGCCTTTGGCTCCACTCTAGCTGCTAAACTAATGTTCCAGTTCATGAAACTCTTTGATATTTGCTTGCAGACTGGCAAAATCTCAGTGGAAAATCCTTCTCGTAACTCATTTATCCATCCTTACTGCCTTGGGTGGCTTGCCTTGGAACAGGCTAGATTCTGGAAGTTTGAAGTCCCTGCTGCTCTAAAATGAAGTCATGAAGGTCACTGTCCCTCCATGTCAGTGTTCCCTTCAGTCTCCCTCTTTCTTTGTATGTGTCAGCCTCTTTCCCTTATGTTAATACAAAAGACATTACACTTGAGTTATCCTCAGCATGCTTCAGTTATCCTAATAGCACAAGGGAGAGAGACAATGACTTACAAGAGATAACGAAGACCCCAGGGGATTTGCCAAGGTTACAACCAGCAGACCTTTATTAAGTATGCATTATGGAGCCTGAAATAGCTGTCAGTGCTGTTGGAAGAAGACACAGAGGCATGGCAATAGAAAATACCAGCAAAAGACTCTATATACAAGGCACACAAATTATTATGGCCTGGTTGAATCTCATCAAGGCAGCAATCACTTTTCAGTGAGATAGGAATGAAAGACTTACTGGACAGCTCTGTCTTCAGAGTAGGTAGAGTTTATAGAACGTCCCAAGAGATGAGGCATCACAAATCAAGGAAGACAAGTCACCGAGTACCAAGTGGGTCCATAGTTCAGTGAGCACTCTTACAAGCAGGCATGGAGGTATATTGGATATACATGTCATTGGTCTTGCCATTCTCAAATAACCCTTCATGCTGCGATGAACAACCTACTACCATCCGGTACAGAAACCACAGCATGGTCTTTTGAGGAGGTAGGTGGATCCATAAGCAACCCAAACAATCATGGAGATGCTGTCATGTCACAACTAGTGTGCCCAGACATGGTTGGAGGGAATTTTTTTCAGCCAAGTCCACAAAAGCCACACATGGATTGAATTTGAAACCTGACCCATAGCATATGTATGTTTTTATGTGGAGTCACCAGCCAGTGGCACTGTTTGGGAGCCTGTGGAATCTCTGGAGAAAGAGAAAAAAAGCAGCCAGAAAGGCTGGCCTTGAAAGTTATCCTAGCTCTAATTCTGGTCCAGTTTCTTGCTTCTTGATCTACTATGATAGGAGGGAGCTGACCAAAACAGTTGTGCCAGCACAAACAGGAGCTTGCCCTGTGGTTTCTCTGAAATGGATTTATATACTATATAGGTGTCATCTTGCCTTCTCCATGATAAATGAGTTGTGTAGGTATTGTCTTCAGCAATGGGACTTTGCTGTAAGTTCTTGGAGAGGAACATACTCTCATAGAAATAGCCTTCTGTCATATATTTGTTGATAAGAAAGAAAAGAAGCCGGGCGTGGTGGTGCATGCCTTTAATCCCAGCACTCGGGAGGCAGAGGCAGGCGGATTTCTGAGTTCGAGGCCAGCCTGGTCTACAAAGCGAGTTCCAGGACAGCCAGGGCTATACAGAGAAACCCTGTCTCAAAAAAACCAAAAAAAAAAAAAAAAAAAAAAGAAAGAAAGAAAGAAAGAAAGAAAGAAAGAAAGAAAGAAAAGCAACTGGTTGGTACAAGTACCTGGATGACTTGCTTGTACCAATTAGCTTTGAAAACTAGAACCTAATAACAAAGGAGAGCGAATAACAGGAGGGAAAGACCCAGAAGGGCACAACCTCTCCCCAGACCTCTTAACAGGGGGGCGGGGGGGGGGAAGACCCAGAAGGGCATGACCTCTCCCCAGACCTCCTAAATCCACAAGAGAACAGTGACCCCAAAGGTTCATATGAAATATGGATGTTAATTGAGGGTTATAGGACAAAACTCTGGATATCCTGAATTTTCAAAGGTTATGTATATGTGTACTGAATATCACATAATTTTCCCTCCAACCAAGTCCACAATGACATATATAAAATTCACAAAGCCACTTTCCTCATGAGTAAATGACATGATGGCATAAGGTATCTTATTGGAATATTGACTATCCTTCTAGTTTGGGTAACAAAAACAAATTAAATGACCCAAGATACTTACCATCAAGGACAATAATAGCACTGGGAAGGGGAGGGGATGGAGAGATGTCTCAATAATAAGTGAGCTTACTGGTCCTCCACCAGACCATAGATCTGTTTCCAGTGCCCATTTCAAAACTGCTCATGGACACATATAATTCCAGTTTCAGGTGATCCAGTGTTTTCTGGCAGATTCTCTCTCTCTCTCTCTTTCTCTCTCTCTCTCTCTTTCTCTCTCTCTCTCTCTCTCTCACACACACACACACACACACACACACAAACTCTTAAAATACAAAGACAATTACAGCAGAGTGGGGACTGTGGGAAAACAGTACTAGAAATAGAAACTTGAAAAACAGAACATCCTGGCTATCTTTTCCATGTACAAATTCATGACTGTAGCACACATTTGGGGGTAAGAGAAGACATTGTAGGAGACTCAACCTTTTTGTTTGTTTGTTTTTGCTTGTTTGTTTGTTTGTTTGTTTTTTGAGACAGGGTTTCTCTGTGTAGCCCTGGATGTCCTGGAACTCACTTTGTAGACCAGGCTGGCCTCTAACTCAGAAATCTGCCTGCCTTTGCCTCCCAAGTGCTGGGATTAAAGACATGTGCCACCACCGCCCTTCAGGACTCAACCTTTACAATACAAAGAACGTCTAAGTAAGATACATCTTTAAAATGGTTTGTCTTTTGAACTATTTTAAAACAAAACAACAAAGAAATAGCAGCAGGAGTATCCAGGATACAAGCCCAGCAAACTGTCAATCATACAGGCATGACATCTCTTCTAGGTGAAACACTAAGGATAGGCACCTGGAGCCACAGTAGGTACAAGGTACATGGAGATTGTTTCTCAGCAAGTCCAGGAAGAAAGAACTGGAGAAAAGTAGCCAAGAATCAGCTGTCCTTTACAGATGACTGAAGGATGGGAACTGAGAGGGGCAGGAGCTTTAGGACAGTGTCCAATGTTCTTCTTGCATCCAGTGTCACCAAATGCATGTCAGGCACACAAAAGAGTGTCTTTCTTCCCAAGTGCTCATGGAGGATCTTCTCTGACTTATGTCGTCTCTCTTTTTTCCCACAGCTTTCCTTCTGTAGCACATCTCCAACTGTGCTCTCAGGACAGCCATTATCAGAGCCTTAGAACATTAGATTCAAAGATTTTTTTTTTTTTTTCTGGCATATGCAATAGTGTCGGGGTTTGGTGGCTGATTATGGGATGGATTCCCAGGTGGGGTAGTCTCTGGATGGTCCATCCTTTCGTCTTAACTTCAAACTTTTTCCAAAGTATCCACACATTGGTGTTCCTTTTTCTTGATTTTCTTGTGTTTTACAAATTGTATTTTGCTGAAAGGACCCTGATATAGCTGTCTCGTGTGGGCCTATGCCTGGCAAATTCAGAAGTGGATGCTCACAGTCATGTATAGGATGGAACACAGAGCTCCCAATGGAGGAGTTAGAGAAAGTACCCAAGGAACTGAAGGGGTCTGCAACCCTATAGGTGGAACAACAATATGAACTAACCAGTACCCCCAGAGCTTGTGTTGCTACCTGCATATGTAGCAGAAGATGGCCTAGTTGAAATGTAAATAAAGAAAATATATAATAAAAAAGAGTCAAACAAAACAAAAAAAATCTTTTTTTTTTGGTCTGAGTTTGCTCTATCTTAGAAACTTCTTCCTCTTCTGGTTTCAATTATCGACAATCTATTCTAAATCCTTGAAAAGACATCATTTTTCTAACCATCACTTTGCCACAATAGTTCCTTCCTTAAACTTTAGCTTCTCATGATTGCTTCCAAAACCCAATTATGATCTGAGACCATGGCTCTGCTGTTTTCCCGATCCTGTCTGTTCACATCTCATTCCTATCTGACTGCTTTGTTTCAGTAATATTCAAGAAAATAGAAATTTACCATTGTTACAATCAGAACATTTTGTCGTTTTCTCTCTCATACCTACCACACCTGGCACATTTTCTATTTGAACACAACCACATTTCCTTTTTTAACCATGTCCTGAAACTTCCAGGATAAGAAGCTGCCACTCAAATTGTCTTACTGTCTTAGTTAGGTTTGCTATTGCTGTGATGAAGCACCATGATCAAAAGCAACTTGTGGAGGAAAGGGTTTATTGTGCTGACATGTCCATATTATAGATTATTATTGAAGAAAGTCAGGGCAAGAACTCAAGCAAGACAAGAACCTGGAGGCAGGAGCTGATGCAGAGGCCACGGAAGGGTGTGGTTCCTTCTGGCTAGCTCCTTATGGCTTGCTTAGTCTGCTTCCTTATACCAGCTAGGACCACCAGCCTAGGGGTGGCACCATCCTCAATGAGCTGGGTCCTTCCCACATCAGTGACTAACTAAGACAATGCCCTACAGGCTGCCTGAAGTCCTATCTTATAACTAGAGGTAGCTTCTTAGATGACTTTGGCTTGGGTTGAGTTGACATAAAAAGTCGACAGCACAGTGACACAGCAGCTAGTTTATTCCCAGGTAAGAACCATTGCTTTTTCTCCTCACTCCCTTAGGACTGCATAGTCACAAACACAGAAGATAAGAAAGATGGTGGTGCCTTTGATAAATACAACAGTAATAATGCTAATTATAGCTTCTATGTAGACAGGCATTTATGGTATATATGATGACTCTTTTCCTATATCCCCTTAGACTATTCTTAATATATAGATGGAAAAATATGTGCAAAACTCCTTTCCTCCCCACATCTTTGCATATTTCACACAGAGTCTTATATGCAGAGGGCAAACCACCATCAACTTGGTGAGTAAATTGAGGTTTTATTGCATGACTTTAGACAATAGCTTTCCATAAAATCTTCTCTTACTTTATAAGCTGGGATGATAAGTAATTTGCTACTTCCTGCTCTCTGCCAAGAGAGTTGTTGAGAATTAGAGACAGAATCATAAAAGGGTTCATTTTACAAAGTTGCCAAGAAAAATAGAATTAGAAGAAACCACAGCCTACAAGGAAAATAGACAATAAATTCCTCTTTCCTGCTGTCAACACGTCTTTACTGACATCAACAATGAGATAACCCAGAACTCAGATTTTAGGCAGGCAGATTTCTGAGTTCGAGGCCAGCCTGGTCTACAAAGTGAGTTCCAGGACAGCCAGGACTACACAGAGAAACCCTGTCTTGAAAAAACAACAAAAAACAAACAAACAAACAAACAAAAAATGAAGGCACACACTGGACCCTATGCAAAGTAGCAACTTTGGCAGGCAGACCTTTTAAAGGGACAATACTACCTGCACAGGACACAGAGTCCAAGGCAACAACACACAAAAGCATATCACCATGAGGAGGGCTTTAAGAAAGAAAAATCATGGCTTTGGATTACTAAATTTACAACCTGTTCAGTTCCATTCCAATAAGTACTTGGTATATTTTTATATATTTTTAAAAATGATGTAATATCAATCCTAAATCTGATAGGGGACTAATAACCAATATATACAAAGAGCTCAAGAAGCTGGACTCCAGAAAATCAAATAACCCCATTAAAAATGGGGTACAGAGCTAAACAAAGAATTATCAACTGAGGAATATTGAATGGCTGAGAAGCACCTGAAAAAAATGTTCAACATCCTTAATCATCAGGGAAATGCAAATCAAAACAACCTTGAGATTCCACCTCACTCCAGTTAGAATGGCTAAGATAAAAAATTCAGGTGACAGCAGATGCTGAAGAGAATGTGGATAAAGAGGAACACTCTTTCATTGCTGGTGGGGTTGCAAGCTGGTACAACCACTCTGGAAGTCAGTCTGGCGGTTCCTCAGAAAGTTGGACATAATACTACCAGAGGATCCAGCAATACCTCTCCTGGGCAAATACCCAGAAAATGTTCCAACTGGTAATAAGAACACATGCTCTACTATGTTCATAGCAGCCTTATTTATAATAGCCAGAAGCTGGAAAGAACCCAGATATCCCTCAACAGAGGAATAGATACAGAAAATGTGGTACATTTACACAATAGAGTACTACTCAGCTAATAAAAACAATGAATTGGGCTGGTGAGATGGCTCAGCGGGTAAGAGCACCCGACTGCTCTTCCAAAGGTGATAAGTTCAAATCCCAGCATCCACATGGTGGCTCACAACCATCCGTAACGAGATCTGGTGCCCTCTTCTGGAGTGTCTGAAGACAGCTACACTGTACTTACATATAATAAATAAAATAAATCTTAAAAAAAAAACAATGAATTTATGAAACTCTTAGGCAAATGAATGGATCTGGAGGATATCATCCTTAGTGAGGTAACCCAATCACAAAAGAAGTCACTAAATATGCACTCACTGATAAGTGGATATTAGCACAGAATCTTAGAATACCCAAGATACAATTTCCAAAATACAAGAAAATCAAGAAGAAGGAAGACCAGCATGTGGATACTTCATTCCTCCTTAGAATAGGGAACAAAATACCCATGAAAGGAGTCACAGAGACAAAGTTTGGAGCTAAGACGAAAGGATGGACTATCCAGATACTACCCCACCCGGGGATCCATCCCATAATCAGTCACTAAACCCATACACTATTGTATAGGACAGCAAGAGTTTGCTGAAGGGACCCTGATATAGCTGTCTCATATGAGGCTATGCCAGTGCCTGGCAAATACAGAAGTGGATGCTCACAGTCATGTATAGGATGGAACACAGGGCCCCCAATGGAGTTGCTAGGGAAAGTACCCCAGGAGCTGAAAGGGTCTGCAACCTTAAAAGAGGAACAACAATATGAACTAACCAGAACCCCCAGTGCCCGTGACTCTAGCTGCATATGTAGCAGAAGATGGCCTAGTCGGCCATCATTGGGAAGAGAGGCCCCTTGGTATTGCAAACTTTATATGCCCCAATACAGGGGAACTCCAGGTCCAAGAAGTGGGAGTAGGTGGGTAGGGGAGCAGGGCGGGGGGGGGGGTATAGGGAACTTTTGGGATAGCATTTGAAATGTAAATTAAGAAAATATCTAATAAAAGAAGGAAATAAAAATGATGTAATATTTTAGGGGCGTTTGTTTAAACTTTTGGTTTTTTGTCCTCTTAAGTGCAGATGATGTCACAGTGAATACTTGGAAATGGCTATCTCTTGGGCTGTGCTGCAGTGATAACCCTGTCTGGCAATTTACTCACCTATCTCTGTTTGGTGCTTCTTCAGAAACTACTCTATTTTAATGGGAAATGTAACTAGCCTCAAGGTATACCCATAGTTGCTATTTACCTTGATCAGAAAAGAAAATGAATAGTAGGAGAAATCAGAAGAGAGAATGTAAATGAGCATATTATAAGCATAGACACAGTGCCTGGTATTGCTAAATATTTTACTTATTATATATAAATCACACATCATATTTCAAGAGAAAATTAGAAGAGTAATACAGTGAACTAACCATGTGCTCCATGTCACCTCACACTGATTATAATATTTCCACCATACACACATTTTAAAGTAAGCGGGAGATATGCTTTGCCTGTTAGCACTCTAGTCTGTACCACCCCACATAGATGGATGCTCATCTAGAGAACCCTTGAACCATCCTCACAGGTGATGGTGTAAGGTCTCAGATGAGAGTGTCTTAAGACACAACAAGGGGAATGCGCCTTTGAGGTATTATTTCTTTAACTAGATGTTGCCTATTACAGGAGTCAATTATGTAAAATATGATTTCCATTTTATCACTGAATAGATTTGACACCAAGTCCTTCCTTCTTCCTACCAACTGTTATTTGAGGTTATTGAGGGTGCAGGGCTTGCACAGGGTCTCAGACTCAGTCCGCTGTCCCTCGAGAGTCATGCTGAGGCAGCCAGCTCCTTGGCTTCCTACAGGATTATGATCTCATGGCACTCCAGGGTCCACCTATCCTGGTGAGTCCCTGTTTCCTGCTCTGCACTGACCTTCCTGAGCTCATGTTTTGCCCTCCAATTGGTGCAGAAAAGAGGAGTGCATGGGCAGAGGACTTTACTAAAAGCCTGAAGATATCTTAAAGGAATAGAACAATGTATTGGGTTCTTCATCAATAATGCTAAATCAAAGTTAGTTATTTCTGTTGTTAAAAGTCACTTGCCTTGAAACCTCATGTCTTAGACTGCCTCATCTGAGCTTCCCTGTATTCTCCCTGTTATTAACAGAAAAATTATGTTCCTTGAATATTTATGTAGATATTAATCCAGCATTCCCTGACCCTTACAATGAAGTCATCTGAACCTTCCCATGTGTTTACAGACTCAAATGAATCTTTAAAATTATACGTGACAAAAACTAGGCCTTTAGCTTTCCATTGCCTTCCTGCTCTTCTGAGGATTACTTCTGAAGGAGAATGGGAAGAAGGAGTGAATTGCCATTAAACTATGTCCCCAGCAGGGAGCTTATATGCTTTCAGGTTTCCATCTCTTCACCTCAGTGAGGTATTAACTGTAAGCAAACACCAGAGGTAATGAGAGTGGATCAGCCTTTATGTAGATGGGACACGTTTTGCATACATGATTTACAGTAACTCATTAGAAGCTATTCTTGGCATTTTTCTCCCAAAGTAAAAGGTGACTGTTAAATGCCTAAGACAAGTAAAGACAAGGCAACTTGCAAGAAAGCCATTTTAAAGTAAATCCAGATGTCTCAGCACCAGTGTTCAGCTAAGGTAATTATTTTCTATCTCTAACTGAATTAAGAACAGACACCAAATGTCCCCAAGCCAGACCAAAATCAGATTTAATATAAGCAAAACATTACAAGATTTTTTTTGCAATTGTTGCTTTAATTTTGTTAACATTTTTAGGTTTTTTTTTTAAGATTTAATAATTTTTTGACAGATTTTTTTTTCTTTACTGTAATTTGGGGCAGAGGGGCAGAGCCACAGACAGCACAGATGCATGTGTGCACATCTGGGTAATATCTGCAGATGTTAAATAGTGAATATATTTTATTCAAGTGGCAATTGCAACAATGTTTCCCTCAAATAACAGCTATTCTGAAAGAGACACTTCAACCTTTCTCTTTTTATGACATTCAGGTTCCAGTTCATATCACACACATACCATTAGACTGGGAGAGTAACAAAAATGTCACTCTCACACTTGTTCTCAGGATGTTAGAAATTATGGCTTTCCAATGGGTTGACTACTCTTGGTTAGCTTGTTTCAGGGTGGTGAATGTGACGTGCAAACATAGTCTTTTTGCATCCCTGTGTCTGGCTGGGCCTAACCAGCTGCTGCTTTATTGTCTCCTTCTGCTCTGAAGCTGCTCCCACGTTTCAGTTGTCTCTGTCCAGTGCATCAGAGCTGAAAGAATTCCCTGCTTTATGAAAAGGGAGTTCCAAGGTTAGAGCTGGTGTGCTCAATGCCAATGACATCCTCTACAGAGAAACGGTCCATCAAGAAGTGGCAATAAGAGAAACAGAGTATTTCTGTTGAGATCCCCTTTCTTCTACAGTATCAATATGAACTGTTTTATTCTTCTAACTGTGATCCTGTGCTGAAGCTTTGGCAGAGGGGAGATACTCTAAACAGAGGTGCTGCGCCTCTTTCCTTGGCTATCAGATCTCTATTTAGTTACAAAATTAATATGATTAGAGGTCATTGATTTATATCAAAAAAACAGACAAAGAACTCACCCAGGCCTAGAACAGGTGTGCTTTTATACATCTCAAAAAATCAACATTACTTTTTGTTTTCAATAATGGAGGATGTAGGGGCTGGAAACACAGGTCACTTGGCAAAGTGATTGGTACACAAGCGTGAATACCTGAGTTTGATCACAGGTAAAAAGCTGTAACCCTTGTGCTGGGGTTGGGACAGCAACAGGAGGACCCTTGGAGCTCCCTGGCTAACCAACCTGGTACAAATGGAGAGCCTGGAGTACAGTAAAATAGTCCATCCCTTAAATATGTGGTAAAGAATAATAGAGAAAGATGTCAACTCTGACCTCTAACTTACACACACACACACACACACACACACACACACACACACACACACTAGCACACCACCCACATATGTCCATTATGCAATATGTATATACCTCATAGAAACATATGGATCAAATTGGGAGGTCTTTGAAATTTCATTTTGCTTAGCCTCCACTTGAATGAAAAAAACTGCCTTAGTAAGAGAGTTGGACCCTAGGTCTTCTTAACTGTGGCATATCTCAGTTAAAGTTACATGTGGTCTAGCCTTTGATTCCAGCCTTTAACTAATCCATGAGGTGGGAGGAAGTTAGACCTTCCTATTCCCTTTCCCTTCTCAACTTCTGCTCCCTAACTTTTAAAATGCATGTTGTGGTTGTGTAGCTTGGTGCTCTTGAGGGGCTCCTAAAAGTAGGAAGGGGATTGTCTCTAACTCTTTTCCTGCTCCTGGGACCCCTTTCCTCCTACTGGGTTGCCTTGTCCAGCTCAGACCTGAGGGACTGTGCCTAGTTACTGGATCTTCTTATGGTGTGTTTGATTGATATCCCATGGAAGCCTAATCTCTTCTTGTTGGAAATGGAGGACAGTGGATCTGGAGAGAAGAAAGGAAGGGGAAGAGGAGGGGTAGAGGGAGGAGAGGCTGTGGTCAGGATGCATCACAAGAGAGAAAAATAAATGAAAAGAAGAAAGGAGGAATAACTACAGGGAGCCTGGCAGCAGCTTGAAAGACCTTAGTCCCCAGCAACAACCTTGATGATGTCACTGCTTTCCTGCTGCCACTTGTCCTCTGGATCAATGTATTTTATTCTTCTCTACTCCTAGCTTTCAGAAACAATGTAGCCTACAGCAAACAGGCAGAAAGACAATGTTGACAGAGGTCAGACAGAGGGATGCTTGTAAGTGATTGAGGGGAAGATGTCTGTTGGGAAATTCTGGTAGGTTTTTGGACGGGGAATTTCCAAAGAGGAAAGAAGAATGTACCAAGAAATGGTAAATATACTGGTTCACTGCTGCAAACAAAATTCCGATCTTTTTAGGGGGATCAGAGGCCAATGTTTGTTATGAAATGGAATTATATTTTCTTTAATATCATCCCAAAAGTAGAAAAATTTTAAAGAACAAATTTTAAAGCCAGTGAAGGGGAAAGCATTTACCTGATAGCCGTATCAAACTGCAAAAAGTACATTAAATTTTGATTGCTATGAGATAATGTGTAATATCTTAGTTTTTAAGGCATTCCAAGCAGATTAGTCTCATTTTAAAGATAAGAAAAATAAGACTCAAAGAAGTAACACAATTTGTGTAAGTTTAAAATTTTATACTTAATGAGTGACAACAAAACTAAATACAACCTGCCCCAGACCCAGGATTTGAAAACTAGACTTGCAAATAGAACACAAAACAAGCCCCAAATGTTCCTCCCAGGTGATCGAAGTTCTGTTTTATGATTATGCCAGAGCTTTAAAAACCAACTTTTTGACTCCAGAGAACAAAATGGCCCTATTAAAAAATGGGAAACAGAACTAAACAGAGAATTCTCAACTGAGGAAATTTGAATGGCAGAGAAGCACCTGAACATCCTTAATCATCAGGGAAATGAAAATCAAAACAACCCTGAGATTCCACCTCACATGAGTCAGAATGGCTAAGATAAAAAATTCAGGTGACAGCAGATGCTGGCGAGGGTGTGGAGAAAGAGGAACACTCATCCATTGCTGGTGGGATTGCAAGCTGGTAAAAATATTCTGGAAATCAGCCTGGCGGTTCCTCAGAAAACTGGACATAGTACTACTGGAAGACCCAGCAATTTCTCTCCTGGGCATATACCCAGAAGATGCTCCAACTTGTAATAAGGACACAGGTTCCACTACATTAATAGCAGCCTTATTTATAATAGCTAGAAGCTGGAAAGAACCCAGATGTCCCTCAACAAAGGAATGGATACAGAAAATGTGGTACATTTACACAATGGAGTACTACTCAGCTATTAAAAACAATGACTTCATGAAATTCACAGGCAAATTGATGGAACTTGAAAATATCATCCTGAGTGAGGTAACTCAGTCACCAAAGAACACACATAGTATGTACACACTGATAAGTGAATATTAGCCCAAAATTTCAGAATACCCAAGATACTGTTCACAGACTGTATGAAACCCAAGAAGACTGAATACCAAAATGTGGATGCTTCAGTGCTTCTTAGAAGGGTGAACAAAATACTCATAAGAGGAAATATGGAGAAAAATTGTGGAGCAGAGACTGAAGGAAAGGCCATTCAGAGACTGCCCCACCTGGGGATCAATACAATATACAGTCACCAAACCCGGACACTATTACGGATGCTGGGTTCCAGAAAGTGCTTGCTGACAGGAGCCTGATATGGCTGTCTCCTGATAAATACAAAGGTGGATGCTTGCAACTAACCACTGGACTGAACACCATGGAGGAGTTGGAGAAGGCACTGAAGGAACTGAAGGGTGTGTTTGCAGCCCCATGAAAGGAGCAACTGTGTCAACAGGCAGAACCCTGGAGCTACCAGGGACTGGATCACCAACCAGAGAGTACACATGGAGAGACCCATGGTTCTGGCCACATATATGGCAGAGGATGGCCTTGTTGGACATCAGTGAGGGGAGAGGCCCTTGGGCCTGAGGATGTTCAATGCCCCAGTGTAGGGCAATGCCTGGGGAGGGCAAGAAGCAGTGCCCTACACATAGAGGCAGGGAGAGAATGGATGGGATAGGGGCATTCTGAAGGGGAGACCTGGAAAGGGGAAAACATTTGAAAGGTAAATAAAGAAAATATTCAATAAAAATAAAACAAAAAAATTCAATAAAAAACAACTTTTTGTTAATTTCCTCTGTGCTGCCTTTAGATGAACTAAAGAGAAACAATTGAAAAATAGATTGCTATGAGGGGGCGGTGGAGTTTTATGGGTTGTACGAAGAAGACTGGAGGCTTTGGAGGTGAGCACAGAGTATGTCCTGGGTGGTGAGCATGAGGCTGGCAGAGAATAGAGACCAGGAAGTGACCTGCAGTATCTAAAAGCTGGCATGTAGGTGGACATGAGTGTAAATGGAACATATTAGAAAAGTTTCACAGTGGAAGGGAGCACCGCAAACCTGCCTGGTGATACATATATTTGCTTTGATGGATCCCACTACAACTGAAGCAGAAGGAGAGTACAGAGCCCCAGGGAAAGCAAAGCTACCCTCTCTCTCCCTAGTCCCTGTGGAATGAGGTCTGCCATCAGCACTAAAGTGGCCCCGCATACGTGTCTTTCTTTTCTTTCAGATCCTTGCTTCAGTTAAGCCTTAGGAGATAAGTAAACACCAGCTACACTTTCCAATCAGCCAGGTACAATGTTACCTTTCCTCACTCACTATCAAGTCTGTCTTGACTGTTTCAGCTAAATCAGTGTTCAGAAAGGAAACCTCAGAGGACCAAGGCCTTTAATCTTGTACTGATATCCCCCTGTCTGTCTAGTGACAAGAATAATACTGTCAGGGTGTGAGAAGTGGAGGTCAACCTTCTGAAGGAAAAAGTGGGACAGCAAGCGAGGCACCACAGGCTCCAGTGACCTCTCGATGGCTCCTTATCTGTTGTACACAACATTAGATCTACCATGACTCCCCCAAACACTGGTGAGACAGCACAAAGGAAGAGCCAGGGCAGTGGGTGGATACTTCCGTCCTTGTAGAAGTCCTAACAGGTGACATTGATCCCCGCCCTCCTGCTTCTTCGGAGCTATCTCATCAGGCAGGGCTTTCATTGTGACGTTGCAGCAAGATACCATTGGCCAGGAGTTTTAGGGAGTTTAGGGAGTTTAGGGAGTTGTTTAGGGAGTTTAGGGAGTTTAGGGAGTTTAGGGAGTTTAGGGAGTTTAGGGAGTTTAGGGAGTTGTTTAGGGAGTTGTTTAGGGAGTTTAGGGAGTTTAGGGAGTTTAGGGAGTTTAGGGAGTTTAGGGAGTTTAGGGAGTTTAGGGAGTTTAGGGACTTGGCTAAAACACTTGGATATAAGCTTAGTTGCTGCACAGAATAAACTCAGATCTGCACCCGGCTGCTGTTTCCCGGGATTTGTCAGGTTACTCCATTGCCTCTCATCACCCCCACCCTTGGTCCTGTTCCCAAAATACGGCATTCCCCAGGGACCTACTACATCCGAATTAGTGTCTGTACAACGCAATGAAGATTAAAGTGAGGAGTATGTATGATTGCTGCAAATAATGAACACATTACTTCAAACACACATATTAACACTATTAACTAGGGAGCCTGTGATATGCTTGATGCTCTACTAGCTTTCAATAAGGTTTTAAAAATAATGTTCTATTTGACCTCTAAATCATTTACTAATAGCTTCCTATTTTACGTAATTCCTTTGCTCACTACATTAATTCTGATCATTTCACAAAAACATTTCACCCACGAATAGAATTTGGTTGTTTAGTTCAGGAAGTAGTGCCTATTTCTTCTTGAAACAATTTTCAGAAATTTGGAAAGGGTATTGAGGTCTATCCACACAATGAGTCCCTGGGTACCCTGCTGCTGTGATTTACAGAACACACTCGTGCACACACAAATGCACACCAAAGCACATATGCATGGGCTCATGTGTGCACGTGGACACAGACAGACACACAGACAGACAGACAGACAGACAGACAGACAGACAGACACACACACACACACACACACACACACACACACACTGATACACACACAGAAGGTGGCCCACCTGGGTGTGCTTTTTACAGCTGAGCCTCTCGGATTGCTAGGCCCTCTACTCACCTGCCACACTCCCTCCAGTTAACACACATCACACCACCATGAATGGCATTTACATGAACTTGTGAGACCTGCATAAACCCAATAAAATCTTTGTTTCTCCCAGATGAGGATGTAAGAAACAGGCTCAAGTATGCTCAAATCCCAGAAAACCAAGGAAGCCTCTGATTTATTTATTTTTTTGGTGGGGGGGGTGAGGTTGGTTTGAACACAGTAATCCTAAACTCAGTCACCAATATCACATACCAGTGACATATAAAGGAAAGGAGAAGGAGTCAAAGACTTCCCCATGGTGTCATACAAGCATAAGTGAGCCCAGATTTGAAAGCTAGACTTAACTCTCTTTGTGTCTCCCAAGGTCCCCATTTATCTGTTGCATGATCTGAATCTGTGCTTCTGAATCTGTGCTTGCCTGAAGGAAGTCTTGTGAATCTGTCACTGTCCCTCTGTCTGCCTGACTGAACACATCTATCCCTAGCTGTACTCTCTCTGTTGATGATCAGCTCAGAAAGCATCACATGGGGGAAGGAATGAAGGATACTTTACAGTTTTATAAAAGATTAAGTCAGTGACTCCAACTGACCTAAATATCAAACAGACACTATCAATTCATATCTAAATGCTGCTTCCAACACTTATGGTGGATATTTATTTTATAAGGCTACTTTTAACCTTTTTTCTAGCAAGCAATTTTCATAACACACATAAAAATATACATGCATTAACATTGGGCCATGGTCATGGAAGAGCACATATGTTAAGATTATAGTCATGCATATATTTAGAGTAAAAAAGCAGCAGAATCGGACAGGCGCTGCACAAGGGAGAAGTTGGAACACAAAAACAGTTTGCTCCCAAGAAACAATGTCACTGTAGCTTTCATTTAAAGAGGAAAGTCATGGGTTCTGGGGAGACGGCTCAGTAGTTAAGAATACTGGCTGTTTTTCTAGAGGTCCTGAGTTCAATTCCCAACACCCACATGGTAGCTCACAAATATCTATGATGGGGTTTGATGCTCTCTTCTGGTATGCATGTGTGCATGCATATAGAGCACTCATATACATGAAGTAAAATAAATCTATTTTTTTTAAAAAGAGGAAAGTCACTCAAATTCACATGTACATATTCATTTTTTCTATCAATTGGTGAAAGATTTGACACACCCCAGATTAGAGGCAGATAATGATATTTTGTATGAAAGGCTGTGAGCTCTAATTTAAGATCCACCAGGATCTTTTACTTTTTAAAGCTGCCACATTAAAATAAGGGGTTCCAAGTTTTACTGAGAGGTGTGCTCAGCCTGGTGGCCTGCTGCATATCATACAGTATTGCTCCAAGTCATTTGGTTTGATTAATTCATGCTTATTTTATATCAGTGTTACAAAGCAGACAAAATTACAATCTGATGGTACTTTCTTCCCAAATGTTTAAGCAAAAATTAGGCTCGCATCAGTGGTCTTCTGCTTCTGAGTCATCCTTACTTCCCCTTTTCTGGTAGCACGAGCCAGTCTGCCCTTTAACCATGTCTCCAGGCTTTTGAATCATTCTCTCTGCACTTCAGGGGGTAGTGGGCAACTTCTCTGCAGTTTAAAGGATCAAAGCCTGTCCTCTCCCCACTGGAAGATCACCCAGGACCCTACTCATTCTTTGGGAAAGAATGACTCATTCCAACACAGAGATAAAAGTAATTTCTCAGATAGGAAATAGCTCTATGAGATGATGGGGCCAGCTAGTTTGGTGGGAGTTGAGGAATGGTAGGGCGTGGTCAGCACAGGGAAGGAAACGGTTGCTTCATGATCATCAGCATGTATCTAATGACATTTATGGGATTTTAGTTTGCTCTATTGTGCATGGGAACAGACCTCAGCCCATAATATTATTAGTATCCCTGAGCTGTTATAAGAAAATTGATACTTATTAGTTTGGAAAATATATAATTTTGAACATGACTGAGCCTCTAGTAAAGGAAATAGTCATTAATTATTATAATATAAGCTATGTATGTATCATTGCAGATATTTAAAAGTAGATAGATTTTTTTTAGTGAATACAAATAACTACTATCCCTTTATATACCTGTCTATATAGAACTTAAACAAAGAATTTGTAAGCATAAATGTGTGCTTATATTATTTTTACATTTCAAATAAAAACAGTATAGTATGTAAATTATGCATATGACAAATTTTAAGACTTACTCCTCTCTCTCTTTCTCTCTCTCTCTCTCTCTCTCTCTCTCTCTCTCTCTCTCTCTCTCTGAGACAGGATTTCTCTGTATAGCCCTGGGTGTCCTGGAATTCACTGCCAGACTGGCCTTGAACTCAGAAATCCACCTACCTCTGCCTTCCAAGTACTGGGATTAAAGGCATGTGCCATCACTGCCCAAGATTTATTTGTTTGTTTGGACACACCAGAGGAGGGCATAGAATTCCATTACAGATGGTTGTGAGCCACCATGTGGTTGCTAGGAATTGAACTCAGGGCCTCTGGAAGAGCAATCAGTTCTCTTAACCACTGAGCCATCTCTCTGGCAGATTTACTCTTTTAAAGTGAATAAAACCAATATTTTGTATTTAAATATAAATTTTCAAAGTTCCTTTTGAGTTAAATTTTCCTTAGAAGTCAGAGGATTTTATCCAATACAGTAGGCTTCTTCTTTGTTTTACACTGAGGAAATTTTAATGTGTACAGTGGAGTTAGATGTAAGGAAAAAATTTGCTGTCATTCTTAAGAGCAAAATATCAACTAAGAATTAAACTCAGCCCCTGGATTCTTAGGATGGAGCTGAGGATTAAAGACAGTCATGAAGATGAAGAAGAGACTCTGAGGGAACTCTAATGAGAAAGATGGGAGAGATCAAAATGGGACTTTAGAAATATTTACTCCTATGTAAGCCTATGGATACTGACACTAGTAAGTACTAATATAATATCTAGTAGGCATAATTCATGGTATCTGGTAAAGCAGACATTAGAGAAGAATCATGGGGAATTCACTGTGAACAGAGGGTGACAAGCCAATTTAATGCATCAAATTCCAAGTCAATGGATAGTGGCAGCTATGTCAGAGTCATGGTGAGGATAGAGAGTAACTCTCAGAACTTGGCATCTGGACAATGGTCTGGGAGGAGCTCCCCTCAGACCCAGAGATCTGTTAGAAGCAGGGTGATCTGCTATAGTGTCAGAGATAAGTAAATAGTTCCAGAGTCAATGCTAAAAATAGGAGTAGCATGAGAGCTATCTTGATCTTGCGTGTCACATATATTTGATCATATAATAGTCACCATTGGTATGAGAAATAGGATCACAAAGTCTTAGAGCTGAATTTCCAAAGTGAAAGTCTATCTGGGACATTGAAAAGACAGTAAGTGAATGTGACTTGAACAATAAGTCAAGGAGGCAGAATTGCTAAAGGATTGAGTAGGGCTGATGCACAGAAAGGCACGTATAGGGACTAAATTTGCTTGAGGGGACCATGAACATAAACTACAGACCTCAAGAACTAAGACAGATAATGGAAGGCAACGTGCTCAGATGTCTGTCATGATGAGTGTGAGACCTTGAGAGCTGTGTTCTCAAACGGGAAAAGGTGACAGTTATTAGAACCTGGACCCTTGGGGCTCTCAGAGACTGAACCACCAACCAAAGAACACACGTGGGCTATACCTAGGCCTCTCTGCACATATGTAGAAGATGTGTAGCTTGACCTTCATGTGGGTCCTGAACAACTGGAGCAGAGGTTATCTCAAAATCTGTTGCTTGTATATAGCATATGTTCTTCTGGCTAGGGTGCTTTGTCTGGCCTCAAGGGGAGATGGTGTGCCTAGTCTCACAGATACTTGATGTACCATGGTGGAAAGATACCCAGTAGGGAGGAGAAAGGGAGGGGAGATGAAGAAAGGATTGTGAGAGAGGGTGATGACTGGGAAGGAGGACAGTGAAAAGGATGTAAAGTGAATAATAAATAATAATAATACAAATTCTAACACACACATACACACTATAGGATCAAACGTTCAGAAGCAAAGGTGTCCCACAGAGGGACATAAACAGGAAAGAAAACTCAGATGGAGATGGGCATTAGGGGAAAGACAAAAGATACAAAACAGGTATTTCCAAGAACAACAAAAGAATGAAGCAAAGGCATATGGGGAGGAGAGATGGTGTTGTAAGTCTCAAGTGAGCAAGAAGTTTGAATGGGAAGAGACCCTGGGCCTGGAAATGACATTGGGAATGGAGAGAATGTTAAGGCACGTTGCTAAAGGTTGGAGGTTGGGCCATCTGTAGTTGGAAGAAATAATGTCTTCTCAGTGAACTATTCATCAGACAAAGCAGAGACACGGAAGGGATGTTCAGTGAAGCATTCTGAAAACATATATGAGTTATGGATATATAGCTATAGAATAAGAAAGGGTAGGAGAGAAGCTTATGGGTGAAATAATTAGATAACAGGAAAAAAAGCAAAGAAGAACTTGAAAGTATGATGGACAAAAGAGGAACAGAGACTTATGTGCTACATAGTCAGCAAACCAGGAGGACAAAGAGACATCATCACATCAGTCCCCGAGCAAGAGATACTGATGGGAGCAATGGGTAAAGCTTCGACAGAAGAGATACTGATGGGAGCAATGGGTAAAGCTTCGACAGAAGCAATATCACAACGTGAACTGTGCTATTTTCTAGAGAATTAGGAGGCTGAGCTAGTTTTAACCCAAAAGAACAATTGAAAGGAAGAGTGGGGGTTGAATTGGGGCAAGCTTCTTACTTTACTCACAGTCTGGACTCCACCCTTATGTTGAAGGGTTATCAGAGTTCCTTTATATGAGAACGTTTACCTGCTTCACTGTTCCTGTTGGATTTCACTAAACTCAGAACACTTCCTCAATACTAGGATCTTGAGTGTGAAGATGGTTGAATAAAGAGTACTGTAAGCAGCAAGGGTGGTAGTGTCTCATGGTATGTCTATAATACTGTACTAGGAGATTTCATGTTTGGAACCCAAGGGATAACAGCAGTCTGTCGCTGCAGTATCTATGAAATGCAAAGCTCAGGTCCTTCTTTATTCTGCTTTAGCTCTCAAACCCCCAAAGGATGCCACTTCCCTTGTACATGCTCCTGATCCTCCCTCCCTCCCTGTGCTTAAAGCAAGGTTTTGCCAACAGATGACTTTTCTTAGACAAGATAAGGGAGGATTTGGGCTTGTCCAAGTACAGCCTGAGCAGACAGCACTCTTATCTGTTCAGATTCTCTCAGCTTCATTAACTATTAAATGCTAACCTTTCCTGTTTAACAAGAGGAGACTCTTTAATTTTCCACAGTCTGATGAGGAAGGCGTAGAGGTCTATTGGGACAGTCTCTTTCACATTTTTACCTTCTAGAGGATTTGAAATTAAAAAAAAAATCCTTAAAAAAAAAAAAGCTCACTAAGAATTTCTCAGGGCTGTCATGATTATATTGCTCTTCTCTTAGTCTAGAGCTGGTTGGATGAATCTTATGTTTTTTGTGTCTGCAGTAGCCATGTCTATAAAGATAGTGGGAAATGTTGGATATACCCTGCAGCAACTTTGGCCTCACAGAACAAGAAAGCTCTCCAAGGAATAATCTTGCCCTGCCTGTGGGTACTTGAGACTATTCCTGGGCTGTGGGTTAGTCATTTGTCCTTGGCATTGCACTTCTTTTTCAGTTGGGTATTTTATCCTTAGCCTTTGATCACCAAGCCATAGCGAGTCACAGCTCAGAGCACAGGGAAAGGAGATTGTTTTTGGAGTCTTGGAGTCGTTTGAGTGGAAAAGAGTCTTTATTTTCCAACTTCTCACTGAGATTTTTATTTGTTAATGTTCTCAAGACTCAAGGCTCACCTAATCAAGAAATCATGTGAATAACCTGTGCTTATAGGTTGCATGTGCTAAGGAGAGGAATTTTCTTTTGGAAAGTCCAGATCAAAGGAAGAGGTTAGTTCACAGCTATTCTGACCTGTTAGATGGGAGATCTCAGCATGAAAAAGCCCCAACCCTGCAGACCTGTGCCTGCCCTTACCTGACCCACCATGGGAATCAGAAAGGACATTTGTCACTGCTTGAAAGTGTGACTCTTGGTAATCTCTTCTCTTGCCATTTGCAGTTTTAATCACAGTGATTCTTCCACTTTTCCTATGAAGAATTATTCCAGATATATGTTTATTCCATTCCTGTTGGTGCCTCAGCAAACTGACAGTCAGCTCTTCTTGGAGAGTCAGGAGCAGGGCTGTCTAACTTTTGATTTACATTTTCTAATAATTAAAATCTATGGTGTGTGTGTGTTTTGCTGTAGCAGGGATAAAAATGCAAGGTGATAATGTTTTTTTTTTCAAAATTTTTATTAGATATTTTCTTAATTTACATTGCAAATGCTATCCCAAAAGTTCCCTCTCCCCTCCCCCCTGCCCTGCTCCCCGGACCACCCACTCCTACTTCTTGGCCCAGGCGTTCCCCTGTATTGGGGCATACAAAAATTGCAATACCAAGGGGCCTCTCAAAAGACACTGTCAGCAAGACAAAAAAGCCAACAACAGATTGGGAAAGGATTTTTACCAATCCTAAATCTGATAGGTGACTAATATCCAACATCTACAAAGAGCTCAAGAAGCTGGACTCCAGTAAAACAAATAACCCCATTAAAAAATGGGGTACAGAGCTGAACAAAGAATTCTCAACTGAGGAATTCCGAATGGCTGAGAAACATCTGAAAAACTGTTCAACATTCTTAATCATCAGGGAAATGCAAATCAAAACAACACTGAGATTCCACCTCACACCAGTCAGAATGGCTAAGATAAAAAATTCAGGTGACTGCAGATGCTGGCGAGGATGTGGAGAAAGAGGAACACTCCTCCATTGCTGGTGAGATTGCAAGCTTGTACAACCACTCTGAAAGTCAGTCTGGCATTTTCTCAGAAAATTGGGCATAGTACTACCATAGGATCCAGCAATACCTCTCCTGGGCATATACCCAGAAGATGTGATAATGGTTTTAACTGATGTGTCTAGGAATTTATTAGTCTTTTTTATATTTTCCAAGTTTCAACAATAATTTTTAAAAATATTCTGTGATGATACTTTGGGCCTCTCTGGAATCTGTTGCAACATTCCCTCTTTCATCTCCAATCTTTTAAAAATAATTTTTAATATAGCTTTAAAAAATGTCTATGGAATGCATGGCTTCTTTAAAACACATAAGCAAGTGTGATGGAGACGGAAGTAAGGAAGAGCTAAGAGAACGGGATTGTGCTGGCAGAAGCAATGTTGACATTTTGCAGGTAGAGAGTATGAGCCCAGAGACAATGAGTAAACACAATGTTTTAGGACTCAAGAGATGGCTCCCACTACCCAGGCATGTCATGTGAATACAGTGTCCATGGAAGCCAGAGGAGGTCATTGATCCACTGGAATGGGGGTTTCCGTCAGTTTTGAAATGCCAGATGTATGCTAGGAATTGAACTTGTGTCCCATGAAAGGGCAGTACATGCTTTTAAGTAACTAGCTGTGATCTCTCTTATCCAATGTCTTTTTTATTTTTTCTTTTCTTCAAGAAAAATTTTCCAAACACCATTATAAGACATAAAGTGAAAGATTTCCTATCATTTCTTGAACATATATTTCCCATAATTCCCATAATGTTCTTTAGTCACACATGTCAAACATCCTTGGACTTTCCTGAAATTCAATTATCATTTTTACAAAGCTATACAGAATCATCTTTGTAAAACTGTGTACATGATGGATCCCTGAGGGAAGGAGCATTATTAGCTTTGTTTGCAATAGCAGTGCATATGTTAACACTCTGATAAATGTTAATAGACATTGAGATCAATCACCAAGAGCCACCAAGGTAGTTCAGAGTGTACCATAAAAACATAGCAACCTAAGTTCAATCCCTGGAAGCTACATAAAGATGAGGAGAGAACGGACTTTGTAAAGTCTCTTGGAAGCCCATCTGTGCTATGGAAAATGCATCTACAGATATTACACATGAATAACACTAATACTATCTCGATAAAAACCAATCATTAGGATACATACTCTGCTAAGTTCATTGCAGCCTTATTCATACTACCCAGAAACTGGAAGCCTCCCAGATATCCCCCAACTGGAGAATGAATACAGAAAATGTGGTTAATTTACACAATGGAATACTATTCAGATACTAAAAACAAGGACATCATGAATTTTGCAGACAAAAGGATAGAACTAGAAAATATTATCCTTAGTGAGGTCAAAATCCAAAAGGACATGCATGGTATGTTCTCACTGATAAGTGAATACTAGCCAAAAATGACAGAATACTCATGTACAATCCACAGACCCAAGAAGCTAAACAAGAAGGCCAAGTGAAGATGCTTAAATCTCACTGAGAAATGAGAACAAAATAATGGGAGGCAGAGAGAGAAAGGGACCTGGGTGGAAGGGAGAGGTGAAAAGGATGCAGGATCAGGTAGTGGGAAGGATACAGGAGTGAAGCCCAGAGGGCCAGGAGAATGAATGGAAATATGTAGCTACAGGGGTAGGGGGAAGCTCTAGAAAGTTCCAGATACCTGGGATGGAGGAGGCTTCCAGGACTCAAGGTAGGTAACCTTAGCTGAAATATCCAACAGTGGGGATATGAAACCTGAAGAGACCACCTCTAATTGTTAGACAGGACCCCTTGTAGAGAGATGGGAACATCAACCAACCCACAAAACTTTCAACCCAAATGGATCAGAGATTGAAGGAATGACTGACCAGTGACTGGCCCAAGTTGGGCTCTATCCCATTGGTGGGCACCAATCTCTGATACAATTACTGGAGCTGTGTTGTGCTTGAAGGCAGGATCCAGGCTCTATCAGCAGCTGACTGAGTTGGGTGCAGAACTCACTGCCAAGGATTGGAGGGAGGTCGGGGACTCCTATAGAAGAGTTAGGGGAAAGATTAAAGGAACTGAAGGGGATGGCAACCCCATAGGAAGACCAACAGTGTCTACTAACCTGGACTTCTGGGAGTTCCCAGAAACTAAGCCACTAACCAGGAGACTGATGAGCACAAAGGGGCTGAATTCTAAGAAACAAGAGACCACAGGCCCAGAGATGTCACTACTTACCCACCTGGGTTTTCAACTAGTCATCCAAATGCCAAAAGAGTATTAACTGATTAAGGGGCAATAGGGACATTCACCAGAACTAGGACGGTCCTTGAAGTTCTGCCCTATGATGACACCTGAGAAAGAGTCTGTTGTTGTGAATATGTTAGACTCTGCTTGTGTTTGTAAAAGGCAAAGACTATGAAGCCACAGGTCCAGAACATGAATTAGACTCATGAAGTCCAGGGAAAAACACAAGACTGTATACAAAAAGATACATTGCTTTTGCATTGTCCAGAATTAGGATCCACAACTTTTCACAGTAAGGATTTTGCTATTTCATAGAGCATACACTGATGCAGCACTAAATGAATTTATCTAAAGATTTGTGATCCAGCATAGAAAACAGCAGGCACCAATGAACACTGAGGGTCTAACCTTGAACTCTACACACCTACTAGAATAGGGGTTGAGAAAACAATAAGACAAAAATAAATTCCTGTTGCCAGCACTGGGTTCTACTCAAGTGTGGTGGCTGTAGGGTCCCTGGCAATGAGTAGTTCTGCAGGTTTCTGGGAGTAAAAATGGAATAAATATTTAGAAAATATTTTAGAAAAGTCTAAAAGGAGCAGCAAAAAGAGCTAAAGAGTCCAGCCAGAGTCCTTAAGTGATGGAGGTGGGCCTGGAGGAAGAGCTTCTGTGGGCAGGCTTCAGTAGATGAAGAGGAAGTCTGCGGAGGCAAGAATGAAGCACAGGAACAAAGATAAAGTTTGTTTATAAATGATAAAGGAGGACTTACTTGAGTTCCAGCCTAACATGGCTGCTGTGAAACCCTGCTAGAGTGGCTTTGTGGGTCTTCAGAAGTCACAAAGAAATGGTGAGGAACCAGAGAAAAGGCTTAAAGGGGTCCATGGGGACTTTGAGTTCACATAAGAAGCTGAATCCCATCTCCAATCTGATTAATTGGTTTCTTCTATTTTTTGTTTGTTTGTTTGTTTGTTTGTTTGTTTGTTTGTTTGTTTTTCAAGACAGGGTTTCTCTGTGTAGTCCTGGCTGTCCTGGAACTCACTCTGTAGACCAGGCTGGCCTCGAACTCAGAAATTCGCCTGCCTCTGCCTCCCGAGTGCTGGGATTTTTAATCAATCATGTTATGATTAAAAAAAAAAAAAAAACAATTCTTGGTTTGATGAGCAAAGTTCTTTGCCAAGTTTCACCAAGTTTTGTTCTAATCTTTATTGTTTCTTTCCACTTACCAAGTTTGTGTTTCTGCAGCATCACTAAGCAATTTACGATCTCTCTTGCTTTTTACTGTAGACACTAGTAACTAAAGACTTTCCTTGTATAACTGTATAAGCTGCATTCTAAAAATTCTGGTAAGTTATGCACTTACATTTTTATGAAACAGAATTAGAACTTATTAAGAAGTTTGTTATTTGCTCGTTTGTTTTACATAGATTTGAGTGTGAGAGTTAGTAGACAGACATTTAGGAAAATGGCAGTCCACACCTAAATGTGGGTATGGGCTTCTCCAGAGAGACGCTTGCTTTCCTTTTCATTGATGCTAAGAAATTTAAAAATTATTTATCTGACATCTTCAGTTTCCTACCCTGTCTTTCAAATATAATGTTCACTCTTATCATGCTCTTTCCTGCTCTCTTGCTATTGGTGCCTACTTTTAGTCTCCCCAGAGAAGACATAGGAAGTCACTTTAGCTTTGGTACTGTGTCAGATATGGTGGATTCTACCATAGTCATCTTTGATCATCTATTTTTGAATGAAATTTATTCTGTTGTGCTCTCTTGGTTGATCTCTTCCTCCTCTATATATAGGATTTCTTTAAGCATCACATACACTTTGGTTTGATGGTCACTGGTTAGTTTGTGCTTGTCTTGAAATGTCTTACTTCTCTGTTAATTTTCCCATGTACTTTTGAAATTATATTAATGATAATAGACAGTTATTTACTTTCAGGCTTTGATATACCTTGGTACACATGTTCCTGGAATTTATGGTATCAAGATTTATGGTATTATTTTGATGAGTCTGTATTTGTAAGTGAATCGCAATTTTTCCTTAATAGATTCCACTATTATTTATTTGACTTGTTCTTTTGACTAACCTTCATGCTGGAGGGATGTAGCCATGGATGTCTCTATGAAGCTTTAAATATCTCAGCCTCTGCAACAGTGATATGTGGCTCCAGACGTTTGTTTTGAGCCAATGATCTTAGGTTAAAGGTTATCAAATTCCAAAAGTATACTTAGATGAGAGTGTCAGCTCCATAATCATTAAGAATGGGGTTATCTTCATCTATCCACTTTCCCAAGCTAATCCTTTCATCATCTGTGCTTTGGGTTTGTTGACTCTATCCCTCCCACTCTCTGAAATGGCTTCCTATTGTTCTGACTTTCACATAAAGCCATGGCCCCCAGGATAGCTCAGTTTTAAACAATATGTTCTGTCTCATGCTGGTACTTGATCACAGGTCTCTATCTAAGCCACTGCTATCTCACCAAAATCCAAACCAGGATTCCAGTGTAAGCTTGTCCTGTGGGTAACATACTCAGTCTTCTTTCAGCAAGGCCACCCGGCTTCCCTTTTGAATGAGGCTTCTTTTCTCACCTGTCTTCATGACTGGAGCTACACGGGGACTTGTCCCTTTGCCTGGTATCCTTTTGTTTCTCCACACCAATCAGCTGTCCCATCATCCCCCTTTCTCTTCTTCTGTTTTTATTTAGAATGCATTTAGATTCTTTCATAACCCAACTCTCTTCCTTCATGGAGGCAACATGCAATCTGTTGCCTTCTATGTAAGTCTTGGTTTCTTTCAAGACAATATTGTTGTATGAAAGAAAGTCATGGACAAAATAGGAAGCAAAGGTAATGGAGATCTTGGCGATGTTTAAATTTTCTGTTGATCAGTTGACTGTTGGATTTCAGGTACTACTAGGTATTGCATCTCAATTCTTGTATACACCAGGAAAGTGTACTACTGAGCCACAATCTAGCTTTTTCATCAAAATTGTAATATTTTATTAATTCTTTAATTCAAATAATATATTTTGAACATATTCAACCCTTCTCTCAGCTTGTCTGTAAACTGACCTCTTCTCCTATCCCTTGTTCACTAAAGTTTGACATGTCTTCTTTTTTTCCTAACTTTTCCCCATTGAGTCCAGTTTCTGTTACTCAGCTAATGTTGGGAGTAGGGCCTATTGTGTCATGCAATGAACCTATCGGGGCGTGGAGAGTCACACTGTAAAAGAGAGTAGACTGCCTCTATTGTAGCTGTCCAATGCTGGTAGTCCCTCTGCTACTGGTGAAATTTGTACCTGTCTTCCCTATGATGGGATTTTATCTGACTGTAGCAGGTCTTGTGCATGCTGTCACAACTGATGCTAATTCTTACATCCCACTACCCTGTTGTCCCAGGATAACACTGTAGCCACCTCTAGCCAAATAAAATGGTTTCCAGCCCCACCTCTGGCACTCCCTGTTCAAGGGGCAAAGGGCCTACGTCTAGATAGGTCACACGCTCTAGGGGAGAACCCACTGCTCTGCCAAATAAACACTGTCAAACAACTCCATGTGATTACTGAAACCATAAATCAGATCATTTCTCAGCCTTCCCCAGAGAAGCTTCTCCTTGCAAGTGATGGCAACTAACAGAGACCCTCAACTGATCAACTTGCAGAGACTAAGAGCATGCACAGAGCTTAGCCCTAAGTGGGGCATGTGTATCTTCTTAATTTTTTTAACATCCAGTTACAATTTGAAAGATTTAGAATGTTCTTGAAACAGAGCATTTTTATTTCTGCAAGATTTATGCTATAGTGTTATGAGATGAGCAGATGAGAGCAGAGATAAATCTTTCTTTTTATTTTGGAAAGCTTGGAGCAGTATTAAAATAATAGAATAACAGCATAAATCTTGCTCCTGTTTAATTGTGGCCATTTGGTCAACAGGAAAGCATTGCCTGCACCAAGATTCAAAAACATTCTGTAAGGCTGAGTGGATATACTGATACAAAAAATATGACTTTCTGTCCACATAAATAGAATAGCATCTATTGACCCTTAAATTTATGTCTTTAGAATTAAATGTAGGGGTTGGAGGAATGGTTCATTATCTAAGAGCACTAGCAGCTTTTCCAGAGGAACTAGATTTGTATCTCAGTACTCACATGGCAACTCTAACAACCATCTATAATTCCAATTTTAGGTGATCCAACTCTTTTCTGGCCTCTGCAGGTGCTGCATACACAAAACCCACAGACATACATCAAGAAAAACACTCATATGCATAAGTCTTTAAAATAATAGAAGTAATACACTTTAAGAATGAGAAACAACTGCTTTTGAAGTAATTTTTGAGGAAAATATATTTAGTAGGATATCTTGCAGTAAAATTCAGTGAAGAATTTGCTAAATACACAACACAATCTAAGCCAGGACAAAATTGGGGTTCACATAAAAGGAGTGCCTATCTGAGACATTTTGAACCTGGCATACTACTTGTTAAGATAAGCATACTTTTCTGTTGCTGTGATAAAACATTGTCCAAACATAACTTAGGGGACAAAGGTTTTATTTTGTTTTACAATTTACTGTTCATCAACAAGGGAAGCCAGGACAGGAGCTCAAAACAGGGACCAAGAGATAGGAACTGAAGCAGAGATCATGGAGAAAGGTCCTTACTTACTTGCTCAGTTAATAACATACCCACATGAACACAGGTCGATCCAAATGGAGGCAATTTCTCAATTGTGGCTCCCTCTTCCCAAGGTGCCAAGCTGTCAACTGAAGTTAACTATGACAAGGTTCCAGCAAAATACAACCAGGGAAAAAATTGAGACTCTAATAATTTTTAGAATTTTTATCCCCAAACCAGGAATAGACAATGCAACCTAGCATATCTCATTTTGAGCAAAAATAATCATAGACTTCTGGTAAGATGGCAGACAAGAAGCTGTGTCCATGTGACCCAGTGAAGAAAAATGAAGTCACAGTATGAAAAAACAGATTCTATTCCAGAGTGAGGAAGTGAGGGAAAGCTTCTGCAATTCACAAAGGTTGTGTGGGGATTGTGGGGGAGAAGACACTCAATGGACATGAAAGAAAACAACAACAGCAACAACAACCAGCCAAGCTGAGCACAGACCCAGCTGTGTGATTTGACAGGGAAGAGACCACGACTCACTGCGAAGCTGAGGCAGGCAGCCCTGGTAAAGCCA
Source organism: Mus minutoides (assembly GCA_902729485.2). NCBI lineage: Eukaryota > Metazoa > Chordata > Mammalia > Rodentia > Muridae > Mus > Mus minutoides. Next base: position 136,900 of record LR755153.1, on the reverse strand, counting down.
GAGAGCTGCTAGGAGGCTGCTGCACCCCAGGTCTGCTCATCCTGTTCTTCACCCCAGAGAAGGAAGTTCAACTTTGGGAGTTACTCTTTCCTCATTTCTGTTACTCATGATTAAAGCACAACTGGCTCCCGGACAGCCTACCACTCAGTTCATACTCTGTGCACAACATAGCATGGCCATAGAGACAGTCCCTTCTCTCTTGACTTCACCCATCTCTTTTTGTTCTTTTACCGCTGTGGTTTATCTTAAGGATTATAGGTCTTTTTTTTGTTTTGTTTATTTGCTTTTGTTTTTTAAAATTTTTATTAGATATTTTCTTCATTTACATTTCAAATGCTGTCCCAAAAATCCCTTATACCCGCCCCCAGCCCTGCTCCCGAACCAAACCACTCCCACTTCCTGGCCCTGGTACTCCCCTGTACTGGGGCATATGACCTTTGCAAGAACAAGGGCCTCTCCACCCATTGATGGCCAAATAGGCCATCCTCTGCTACATATGCAACTAGAGACACAGTTCTGGGGGGTACTTGTTAGTTCATATTGTTGATCCTCCTATAGGGTTGCAGACCCCTTTAGATCCTTGGTTACTTTCTCTAGATCCTTCATTAGCGGCCATGTTCCAGCCAATAGATGACTATGAGCATCCACTTCTGTATTTCCCCAGGCACTGGCATAGCCTCACAAGAGATAGCTATATCAGAGTCCTGTCAGCAAAATCTTGCTGGCATATGCAATAGTGTCTGGGTTTGGTGGTTGTATATGGGATGGATCCCCAGGTAGGGCAGTCTCTGGATGGCCTTTCTTCTGTCTCAGCACCAAACTTTGTCTCTGTAACTCCCTCCGTGGGTATTTTGTTCCCCATTCTAAGAAGGAATGAAGTATCAACACTTTGGTCTTCCTTCTTGAGTTTCATGTGTTCTGCAAATTATTTCTTGGATATTCTAAGTTTCTGGGTTAATATCTGCTTATCATGTGAGTGCATATCATGTGTGTTCTTTTGTGATTGGGTTACCTCACTCAGGATGATATCCTCCAGATCCATCCATTTGCCTAAGAATTTTATGAATTCATTGCTTTTAATTGCTGAGTAGTACTCCATTGTATAAATGTACCACATTTTCTGTATCCATTCCTCTGTTGAGGGACACCTGGGTTCTTTCCAGCTTCTGGCTATTATAAATAAGGCTGCTATGAACATAGTGGAGCATGTGTCCTTATTACAAGGTAGAATATCTTCTGGGTATATGCCCAGGAAAGGTATTGCTGGATCAATTGGTAGTTGTCCAGTTTTCTGAGGCACTGCCAGACTGATTTCCAGAGTGGTAGCACCAGCTTGCAATCTCAACAGCACTGGAGGAGTGTTCTTCTTTCTCCAGATCCTTGCCAGCATCTGCTGCCACATGAATTATTGATCTTAGCCATTCTGACTGGTGTGACATGGAATCTCAGGGTTGATTTGATTTGCATTTCCCTGATGATTAAGGATATTGAACATTTTTTCAGGTGCTTCTCAGCCATTCTGTATTTCTTAGTTGAGAATTCTTTGTTTAGTTCTGTACCGCATTTTTAATAGGGTTATTTGTTTTTCTGGTATCTATCTTCTTGAGTTATTTATATATATTGGGTATTAGTCACTTATCTGATTTAGGATTGGTAAAGATCTGTTCCCAATCTGTTGGTGGCCTTTTTGTCCTCTTGACAGTGTCTTTTGCCTTACAGGAGTTTTGCAATTTTATGAGGTCCCATTTGTCAATTCTCGATCTTAAAGCACATGCCATTGATTTTCTGTTCAGGAATTTTTCCTCTGTGATCATACCTTCGAGGATTTCCCCAAATTTCTCCTCTATAAGTTTCAGTGTTTTACGTGGAGTTCCTTGATCCACTTAGACTTGTGCTTTGTACAAGGAGATAAGAATGGATCAATTCACATTCTTCTACATGATAACTGGCAGTTGTGCCAGCACCATTTGTTGAAAATTCTGTCTTTTTTCCACTAGATGGTTTTAGGTCTCTTGTCAAAGATCAGGTGACCACAGGTGTGTGGGTTCATTTCTGTGTCTTCAATTCTATTCCATTGATCTACCTGTCTGTCGCTGTACCAGTACCATGCAGTTTTTTTCACAATTACTCTGTAGTACAGCTTGAGGTCAGGCATGGAGATTCTACCAGAGTTTCTTTTATTGTTGACAATAGTTTCTGCTATCCTAGGTTTTTTGATATTCCAGATGAATTTGCAAATGACCCTTTCTAACTCTTTGTAGAATTTTGAGTTGTAATTTTGCATTGAATCTGTAGATTGCTTTCAGCAGGATAGCCATTTTGACTATATTAATCCTGCCAATTCATGAGCATGGGAGATCTTTCCATTTTCTGAGATCTTCTTCAATTTCTTTCTTCAGAGACTTGAAGTTCTTGTCATACAGTATTTCACTTCCTTAGTTAGAGTCACACCAAGGAATTTTATAGCATTTGTGACTATTGTGAAGGGTGTTGTTTCCATAATTTCTTTCTCAGCCCGTTTATCCTTTGTGTAGAGAAAGGCCACTGATTTGTTTGAGTTAATTATATATCCAGCTACTGCACGAAAGCTGTTTATCATGTTTAGGAGTTCCCTGGTGGAATTTTTAGGGTCAATTATATATACTATCACATCATCAGCAAATTTAGACTTCTTCCTTTCCAATTAGTATCCTCTTGATCTCCTTTCATTGTCGAATTGCTCTGGCTAGGACTTCAAGTACTATATTGAATAGGTAGGGGAAAAGTGGGCAGCCTTGTCTAGTGCCTGATTTTAGTGGGATTGTTTCAAGTTTCTCTGCATTTAGTTTGATGTTGGCTACTGATTTGCTGTATATTGCTTTTTTATGTTTAGGTATGGGCCTTGACTTCCTGATCTTTCCAAGACTATTTCATGAATGGGTTTTGGATGTTGTCAAATGCTTTATCAGCATCTAACGAGATGATTATGTGGTTTTTGTCTTTAAGTTTGTTTATATAGTGGAATACATCGATGGATATTAAACCATCCTTGCATCCCTGGAATGATACCTACTTGATCATGATGGATGATCATTTTGATGTGTTCTTGGATTCGGTTAGCATGAATTTTATTCATTATTTTTGCATTGATATTCATAAGGGAAATTGGTCTGAAGTTCTCTTTCTTTGTTGGGTCTTTATGTGGTTTAGGTATCAGAGTAATTGAGGCTTCATAAAATGAAATAGGTAGAGTACCTTCTTTTTCTATTTAGTGGAATAGTTTGAGGAGAGTTGGAATTATGATTCTTTGAAGGTCTGATAGAACTCTGCACTAAACCCATTTGGTCCTGGCCTTTTTTTAGTTGGGAGACTATTAATGATTACTTCTATTTCTTTAGAGGATATGGGACTGTTTAGATCATTAATCTGATCCTGATTTAATTTTGGTACCTGGTATCTGTGTAGAAATGTGTTCATTTCATCCAGGTTTTCCAGTTTTGTTGAGTATAGCCTTTTGTAATAGGATCTGATGATGTTTTGAATTTCCTCAGGATCTGTTGTTATGTCTCCTTTTTCATTTCTGATTTTGTTAATTCGGATACTGTCCCTGTGCCCTCTAGTTAGTCTGGCTAAGGGTTTATCTATCTTGTTAATTTTTACAAAGAACCAGGTCCTGGTTTGGTTCATTCTTTGAATAGTTCTTTTTGTTTCCACTTGGTTGATTTCCAATCTGGGTTTGCTTATTTCCTGCCATCTACTCCTCTTGGGTGAATTTGCTTCCTTTCTTTCTAGAGCTTCTAGGTGTGCTGACTGCTAGTGTATGCTCTATCTAGTTTCTTTTTGCAGGCACTCAGGGCTATGAGTTTTCCTCTTAGGACTGCTTTTATTGTGTCTCATAAGTTTGGGTATGTGTGGCTTCATTTTCATTAAACTCTAAAAAGTCTTTAATTTCTTTCTTTATTTCTTCCTTGACCAAGCTATCATTGAGTACAGTGTTGTTAAGTTTCCAAGTTAATGTTTGCTTTCTATTATTTATGCTGATATTGAAGATCAGCCTCAGTCTGTGGCGATCTGTTAGGATGCATGGGATAATTTTAATATTTTTGTATCTGTGGAGGCCTGTTTTGTGACCAAATATATGGTCAATTTTGGAGGAGGTACCATGATATGCTGAGAAAGTATATCTTTTTGTTTTAGTATAAAATTTCTGTAGATATCTGTTAAACCCATTTGTTTCATAACTTCTGTTAGTGTACATGTGTCTCTATTTGGTTTCTGTTTCCAGGATCTGTCCATTGGTGAGAGTGGGGTGTTGAAGTCTCCTACTATTATTTTCTGAGGTGCAATGTGTGCTTTGAGATTTACTAAAGTTTCTTTAATGAATGTGGCTGCTCTTGCATTTGGAGCATAGATATTTAGAATTGAGAATTCATCTTGGTAGATTTTACCTTTGATGTGTATGAAGTACCGCTCCTAGTCTTTTTTGATAACTTTGGCTTGGAATTCAATTTTATTCGATATTACAATGACTACCCCAGCTTGTTTCTTTGGACCATTTGCTTGGAAAATTGTTTTCCAGCCTCTTACTCTGAGGTAGTGTCTGTCTTTGTCTCTGAGTTGGCTTTCCTATAAGCAGCAAAATATTGGGTCTTGTTTGTGTAGCCAGTTTGTTAGTCTATTACTTTTTATTGGGGAATTGAGTCCATTGATGTTAAGAGAAATCAAAGAAAAGTTAGTGTTGCTTCCTGTCATTTTTGTTGTTAAAGTTGTGAATCTGTTCTTGTGGCTGTCTTGTTTTAGTTTTGTTAAAGGATTACTTTCTTATTTTTTCTAGAGTGTAGTTTCCATCTTTGTGTTGGTGTTTTCCTGTTATTATCCTTTGAAAGGCTGGATTTGTGGAAAGATATTGTGTGAATTTGGTTTTGTCATGGCATACTTTGGTTTCTCCATCTATGGTAATTGAGAGTTTTGCTGGGTATAGCAGCCTGGGCTGGCATTTGTGTTCTCTTAGTGTCTGTATAATGTCTGTCCAGGATCTTCTGGCTTTCATAGTCTCTGGTGAGAAATCTGGAGTAATTCTAATAGCCCTGCCTTTATATGTTATTTGACCTTTTTCCCTTACTGCTTTTAATATTCTGTCTTTATTTAGTGCATTTTTTTTTGTTCTGATTATTATGTGTCAGGAGGAATTTCTTATCTGGTCCAGTCTATTTGAAGTTCTGTAGCCTTCTTGTATGTTCATGGGCATCTCTTTCTTTAGGTATGGGTAGTTTTCTTTTCTTTTTTTTTTTTTTCTTTTTTTTATCAATTAGTTTTTATTAGATATTTTCTTAATTTACATTTCAAATGTTATCCCGAAAGTTCCCCCCTCTCCCCCCTCCCTGTTCCCCTGCCCACCCACTCCCACTTCTTGGTCCTGGCGTTCCCCTGTATTGGGGTATATAAAGATTACAATACCAAGGGGCCTCTCCACCCAATGATGGCCGACTAGGCCATCTTCTGCTACATGTAGAGCTAGAGACACATGTTCTGGGGGTTCTGGTTAGTTCATATTGTTGTTCCTCTTCTAGGGTTGCAGACCCCTTCAGCTTCTAGGGTTCTATCCAGTATGGGTAGATTTCTTCTATAATTTTGTTGAAGACACTTGCTGGCCCTTTAAGTTGATAATCTTCATTCTCATCTACTCCTAATATCCATAGGTTTGGTCTTCTCATTGTGTCCTGGATTTCTTGGATGTTTTGAGTTAGGATCTTTTTGCATTTTGCGTTTTCTTTGATTGTTGTGTCCATGTTTTCTAAGGAATCTTCTTCACCTGAGATTCTCTCTTTCATCTCTTGTATTCTGTTGCTGATGCTCACATCTATGGTTCCTGATTTTTTTTCCTAGGGTTTCTATCTCCCTAGTTGTCTCTTTTTGGGTTTCCTTCATTGTTCCTTCTTCCATTTTTAGATCTTGGATTGTTTTGTTAAATTCCATGGCCTGTTTAGTGTGTTTTCCTGTAGTTCTTTAAGGGATTTTTGTGTTTCTTCTACCTGTTTGGCAGTGTTTGTCTATAGTTCTTTAAGCGCTTCTACCTGTTTAGCAGTGTTCTCCTGTAATTCCTTGAGGGATTTTTGTGTTTCTTCTTTAAGGGCTTCTGCCTGTTTAGCATTGTTCTCCTGTATTTCTTTAAGTGTCTTATTAATGCCATTCTTAAAATCTTCTACCATCACGATGGGATATGATTTAAAATCTGCGTCTTGCTTTTTGAGCGTTTTGGGGTATCCAGTACTCATTGAGATAGGCGTACTGGGTTCTGATGATGCCCATTGTTCTTCGTTTCTGTTAGTAAGATTCTTATGTTTGCCTTTTGCCATCTTGAAATTTCTGATGTTAATGTTCAAGCTGTCTCTGGTTAGAGCTTGATACTCCTGTGATTCTGTTAGCCTCTGTCAGCACTCCTGGTAGTCCAACTCTCCCCTGAGTTCCAGTGATCAGAGCATTATCTGCAGGCAAGCTCTTCTCTTGCAGGGCAGGTGTCCAGCAGTCTGGAGCTCTGATCCACTTCCTGAGTTCTAGGGTCAGAACTCTCCCAGAAGGCTGACTCTCTTCTGGCAAGGAATGTGCCCAGGGGTCTGGGTCTCAACTCTGTCTCCTGGCTGAGGTTGAAGGCCAAACAGGACCCTGACAAAGAAGCTCTGTTGCTTCTATTGCCCACATGTTCTCAGGTAATCAGGAGGTCCTAGGTAGGGGTCCCGTGATTCCAAGGTGATCCGGAGGACCCAAGGCTTGGAGAGCACTCTGGAGCCCCTAGCAGCCTCCTTTGAGCTCAGAAGGAAAATGGCAGGGGTGGCCCTGGCCATGATCCCAAAGTGATCCCGAGGTCCTGAGGTGTGGAGAGCACTCCAGAGGTCTTAGCAGCCTCTGCTGGATTCAGAAGGAAGATGGCAGGGGTGGTCCTGGCTGGAAGAGACCCCAGCCTGTGGTCGGGCAGAGTTCCTCTGTTCCTGCTCCTGCTGGCACAAGACCCTCTGGATTCCTGAAGCTGACGCTGCGCTCCACTCACCCATGATCCTGAGGTCCCTTGGTGTGAAGAGCACTCAGGAGGCCCTAGTAGCCTCTGCTGGGCTCAGAAGGAAGATGGTAGGGGTGGCCCAGGCCGTAATCCCCTGTTTTTGTTTTTGTATTGTTTTGTTTTTGCTTGAGTCAGTCAGCAGGGAATTCATTTTTGCTGACTTTTCAAAAATCCCTTATCTATCCATGATGCATCATGACACATTGGACCATGTGTTGTTTACCCAGAAGACCTTTATTATTCATGAAAGCAACTTGAAAAGAGAAGAAAATATTTACTTCAGAGAATGCTGGTTTGGATTAACAACAAACAACAGTTTAAGTAGAGGCAATTTGAAAAATGTAGTGGAAGGGATCTCCATGAGATGGCACTCACTGTCCTTCTGCCATTTACAGTTTCAGTGCATTCATAGAGTACCTATGTATCTATAGAAATATATGTATGCACACTTTTACATGTGCACATATACTTGTTTAAATATGCTAAGATGAGAAAAAGCACCAACTTGGTCTTGTGCCTAGAAACTTATCGTATTAGTGTAATATGAGGCATGTAACCTACATGGAGACTAAATGTGGGTAAAATGCCTGAACTAATAGAACAGGAAAACTGCATATATTGGGGACACTGAGTAGATTAGCAGTTTAGAATTTGGTAATGTTTTCTAGAAAGCATCCCTAGTTTAATTAATATCTCCATTCAAAGTTCTCTCCTGTTTCTATCCAAGTCCTAATCAGAATGCTCCAGCAGCAACAGACTTCAGAATGGATTTTGAGGTCACAGACTCACAATGATAGCCAACTGCAGAATCAACTAAGGTTTGGATTATTTTTGAAGTCATTATTTTTATTATATTAGCACTAATGTAGGGAAGAATCAAGCAGGAGCATTCTATAGACAGGGGGAGAAATGTCTATTTCTCAACATCAATAACCACAACCCATATTAGCATTAGAGATAATAATCATCAACTGGCCACATAGGTATTCAATCCAAGTGGGCACTTGGGAGTCAGAAATGGAAAAGATACTTACATAGCACTGGCTTTGCCATCCTTCACTCCAGCCTCTGTAAGTTACCCTTCTTCTCCCTCCCTGCCCAGATGCTTCTCTTTCAGTAAGCATTGTCTTCTTGGTGTGCATGCAGAAGTTTGTCTCTAGGAACATCCCAGATATCTTGAGTCATATTTGTAAGGGAGTTTATTTTCAAACCATTTGGCATCTAAAAGTCATTTTTATCTTTTGGTTATCTTTAGCCAAGCAATTTGGAAAGTTTGCACTTAAGAATCCCGGATTAAAGAAATAACGTGGCAAAGATCAGAAAGTAGACATTACACCTATAGTTAGTTAGTTCACTGTGCTTTTTACCTGACCAGGGAAATTGCTTGTGACTGACATGTTACCAGAAATGAAGTCTTCATTATCTTCTCTGTACAGGAATGCTGTAATGCAAAGACCTCTTCCCAGTCGCTATTTTATGTGTGGCTCTTTTTACTCCTAAGCATTGTTTGCTAGAATCTTCTTGAGATACGGTCATCTCCTCCCAGGAAAGATATAGTATATTAAATTGCTTCTAGCCCTAGAACTGGATTTTCATTAAGGCTAGTGCCTGATTCTTTTTAAGTATTGCCCCAGGGCACTTAGGAAAGAGCTCATTTTCATGGCTGGCAAGGGCATCATTCAAAAGACAATTTGAATGTGGCCTTTGATGTGTTCTTTTCAGAGCTACTGTTTGGATAACCTTCAGGGAAATCTTTAAAATATGCTAAAAGTGAATGCTATTTTCAGGTTGTTGGACACATACATAAAGAAGCATAGATAAAATTCTGAATGCTGTTGTGTATTTGTATAAACATCTCTCCAGATGTGTGTATGTTTGGAGGGGGGAAGAAAACAATGTATGTTCTCTAGAAAATAGCCTATCTAGAATTTCTGATTCATTTATAGGCCAACAAAAAATCCCCAAATTTTCGGTACTTTCTGTCTGAGCTTAAAAGACTGAGTATATATAAGCCAAGAAACAAGTAGCAGAAGTCTGAAGTATCGTTACCATCATGAAAGAAACATCCAGTTAGCATTCTTCAAAGGTTTACCTTAAACTATTTGGCTTCCATCCCTTAAATTGCCATATGGTCCCTAGATATGATAAAGATATATAAAAGAAATAACTTAAGAAACAGCTTATCTTGGATCATGTCTTCAAAAGGTTCATTCAGTGGCAGCTTGGTCCCATACCTTAGAGCAGGATATCATGATGACAGAGGACATTTTAATCCCACACTTCAGACCAGAAACAGGCACTGAACTGAGAGTGTTTTGCTGGTGGTTTTGATTTTCTTCTTTTATTCAGTCCAGCCCCCAGTCCAAAGGATAGTGTTCCCTACTTTTCTGTGTCACGTGGGTCCATCCTTAGTTAATTTTTACATATGTACACTCACAGAGACATGCAGAAGAGGGGACTTACTGATCTTCTAGGTCATTCTAAATCTAATGAAGTACAGAATGCTAGGACAGACAGGCTTTGCAGATCCTAAAGTAGCTACATACTCTAATGAATGGATTTCCGCTTTTTTTCCAAGCAGCTAAATGTTGCCATGAACTGGTGCATGTGATTACAAATATGTATTATCTGAAAGTAAATTAGGAGTCACACTTCTCATGCAGTTTGCTGAAATTTACTGATGTTCCAAAAATAAACAGCAGTTACTATTCCATCAAGTACAAACACCTTGATAGTACATATGTCATTCACATACACACATAAATGTGTATTTGCACACAAATATGAACAACACATAAGGAACATGAATGTAGATATACCCACTGATTTATTATGATGTACCTGATTATTATCAATTTTATCTATGCATTTTAAGCAAAATATTCTTAGGAACCAACCCTTGGCTGAGAATCAGGAAATTTCTGTGACACTGTCAATTCTGTTCACTGCCAAATTTCACATCGCACAAAACACTGGCTTAATACTGGAGTGATTGAATTCCAGGGAAGGCTGACAGAACAGAGTTCTACAAAACCTAAACACTGCCAATTTTGATGCCCCTAATTTATTCTAACAACCATTTAAGTCTGAATGCCTCCATTTTAATCACATTAGCAGTATATTACAGAGCCTCAACACCCAAAGAACTCCAGTGGCAAAGTGAATTTGGCTGTTCTTCTGCCTCTTTTTCTTTGGAATGATTTTTGCTGGTAGAAATCTTTAGGCAAACCCAGTCCTCTGGTAATTTCCTATTGACTCCCTTTGCTTCTTAGATGCTGGGACCTTGGTGTTTGCCCAAAGATAATGGGGGAAGTAAGCATACCTACTCTCTGAGTAGCAGCCTAGGTGCCAGGCTTCCCACTGCTGCCATTTACCTAACCTTGGGAACTCATTTCCCATGTACTTGATTGCCATTAAGGAAAATTGTTTGAACAAACCCACATCAAATTTTATCAACCTCAAATGCAGGCCTGGTTGGCATCATGCTGTAAGCACAGGGGGTGAAAGCTCCCAGAAAACCATGTGCCCCAGTTTCCATCTCTTGATCATACCTGGTAATAATATATTCATCCTTCAATGGCACTGATGTAAAAATTTGTCTCTGTGAAGCCAGAACCATGGCCAGGCTGCCCATGCCTCTAAGGTCCTCATACTTATCTACAGGAAAGCTGACTATTCCAGGCAGGATAGTTTTTTTTTTTTTTTTTTTTTTTTTTTTTTTTTTTTTTTTTTGGTTGTTTTGTGTGTGTGTGTTTGTGTTGTGGTTTTTTGTTTGTTTGTTTGTTTGTTTTTTGATAAAGTGCTTCCCTTCTCCTAGGTCCAGTTTCTGCCCACAACCCCAGGAAATAGAACAAACCCGTGTCTGTCCCGTGCAAGCAGAAAACTTTCACATTTGAGTTCCCCAAAGCATCAAATCACATGTGCACAGTCTCTGAAAATACCTATGCTATGTTGTCAGGCTTGGGTTGGTTGAGAAGATGACGTTTGTGGTTGTCTTGGTTACAGCATCACTAATTCAGCATTTAGGAAGTCATTAGTAGTCTTTGAGATTATGTTTTCTCAGTCATTAAGATGAGAGAAATAACTGTGTCTATTTCATACAGTGATGCTGTGAGAAACAAGAAGGATACTGTACAAACATAGAAAACACAGCTTAATAATCCATTTAATATGCTCAGTGTTAAGAGAGGAGAGAACTCAAGCTGCAGAATAGTTGTTATTTGTATTCTGTTTCAGATAAAACCTCTTTGGAAAGACGATGAAGCTTTGAGTCATTCTGAGGTCCAGAGAAGATATCTTCAGAGGTTTGCTATGGTTACCGTTAGACTAGATATTCGTTACTTCCCAAGCATCTCTGCACAGTCCATGCTTAAGGGGCAGCTCAGAAGAGCAAAGTTCAGATTCAGTTTGTATTTATATAGACAGTGTCCTCATTTGCCTTGGTCTATACAATTATTCTGTAGGTCAGTGAATGAAGTGATCATACAGGACCAGGAGTGTCACCCTATACTGCCTCAGCACCTGCACACTATAGAGGACCAGGAGTGTCATACTATACTGCCTCAGCACCTGGACACTATAGAAGACCAGGAGTGTCATACTATACTGCCTCAGCACCTGGACACTATAGAGGACCAGGAGTGTCATACTATACTGCCAAAGCACCTGGACACTGTAGAGGACCAGGAGTGTCATCTTATATTGCCTCAGCACCTGCACACTATAGAGGACCAGGAGTGTCATCTTATACTGCCTCAGCACCTGTGCACTTTTATTATAGCATGGGGTCTTCCTGGTCATACTTTCTCTTGGAAGTTTATCTCCAATGTTCAAGAATATTTAAACATTTTAAATTATGTTATGAAGTCCTGTTTCAACTTCTAAAAAAGTTCTTCAGAGGCAACATGACAATAAATTTGAATACTTAGACACACACTGGTTTCTTTTTTATTAAACCAAAACAGCACTTCTCATTCATTCACATTTATTTTGCATCCCAATTACAGCCCCTCCCTCCTCTCCTTCCAGTCCCACTCTCATACCCCCCCCCCCATTCCTCCTTTCATTCTCCTCAGATAACAGTGGCTCCTATGGGTAACAGCCCTCATCCCTGGCCCCCTCCCTGTTCCTGACACATCAAGTAATCACATCCTCTTCTACTGTAGCCAGGAAAGGCAGCACAGCGAGGGGAAAACATGCAAGGGTGGGCACCAAAGACAGCCCCTGCTTCAATTATTAGGGCCACTACATGAAGACCAAACTGCACTTCTGCTACAAATGTGTACAGGGTCTATGTCCAACCTCTGTGTGCTCTTTTGTTGGTTGTTCAGTCTCTGTGAGCCTCCAAGGGCCCAGGTTAGTTGACTCTGTATGTCTTCTTGTGGTGACCTCTGGGGCTCCCTCAATGCCTCCTCCACCCCTAGCTCTACTAATGTTTGGCGGTGGGTCTCTCTATCTGTTTCCATCAGCTACTGGATGAAGCTCAGGAGACAGTTATGCTAGGCTCTTGTCTGCAAGCATAGCAGAGTATTAATAACAATGTGGGAGTTGGTTCTCTCCCACGAGATGAGCATCAAGTCGGATCAGTCATTGGCTGACCACACCCTTGATCTCTGCTCCATGGTTATCCCTGCATATCTTGTAGGCAGGACAAATTTTGGAGTCAGGGTTTTGTGTGGAGGGTCAGTGGTCCCATCCTTTCAATGAAAGTCTCACCTGGTTACAGGAGGTGGCCACTTCAGGCTCCATGTACCCTGCTGCTAAGAGTCTCAGCTAGGGTCACCCCATAGACTCCTGGAGCTTTCTCTGTCTCAAAAATGCCCCCTACCAAATTCTATCCTCTCCCAGCCTCCCTCTCTCCTGTTCTCGCCACACCTGATCCTCACTTCTGTTCTCTTCCCCATCCCCTCTCCCACTCAGTTTCTTCCCTCCCTCCTTCTCTAATGTCTACTTGATTTCCCCTTCTGAATGAGATTCAAGCATCCTCCTGTGGGACCTCCTTGTTACTTAGCTTCTGTGGGTCTGTGGATTGTAGCAGATTATCTTATACTTTATGCTAATATCCAATTATAAGTAAGTATATACCATACCAGTCTTTCTGCATCTTGGTTACATCACTCAGAATGATCTTTCCTAGTTTCATCCACTTGCCTCTAAATTTCATGTTGTCTTTTTTGATACCTGAATAATATTCCATTGTATGAGTGTATCATGTTTTATTTATCCATTCTTCACTTGAGGGACATCTAGGTTGTTTCCAGTTTCTGGCTATTATGAATAAAGCTGCTATGAACATAGTTGAGCAAGTGTCCTTGTGGTATGGTAGAACATGTTTTTGGTAAATTCCTGGGAGTAGTTAGCTAGGTCTTGGGTTAGAACTATTCCCAAATTTTTGAGAAACTACAAAATTGATTTCTGAAGTGGTTGTTCAAGTTTGCACTCCCACCAGCAATGGAAGAGTATTCCCCTTAATCCATATCTTCACTAGCACATACTGTCTCTTGAGTTTTTTAATCTTTCTGACAGATATAATATGGAATCTCAGAGTTATTTTGATTTTCATTTTCCTGTTGACTAAGGACATTGAATATTTCTTTAAGAATTTCTCAGTCATTAGAGATTCCTCTGGTGAAAATTCTGTTTCTCTTAGTGCCTGAGCACTGAGTGGTCTTCTCTTCAGGAAGTTGTCTTCTATACCAATGTGTTCAAGGCTATTTGCCTCTCTCTTCCATTAGATTTAGTTTATCCAGTTTTTGGTGAGGGTTTTGATTCACTTGGACTTAAGTTTTGTGCAGGGTAATAAATATGAATCTATTTTCATTCTTCTACATGCAGACATCAAGTTAGATCAGCACAATTTGTCAAAGATGCTTTTCACCCCATTGTGTAGTTTTGCTTTCTTTCTCAAAAGCAAGTGTCCATAGATGTGTAGGTTTATTTCTGAGTCTTTGATTAGATTCTACTGATCAACCTGTCTGTTTTTAGGCCAACACACATATGGCATGTGTATTTTTATTTTATTGCTCTGAAGTACAGCTTGAAATCAGGTTTGGTGATACCTCCAGAGTTTTCTTATTGTATAGGGTTATTTTAGATATCCTGATTTTTTTTTTTACATAAAGTTGAGAGTTGCTCTTTCCATGTTTGTAAAGAATTGTGTTGGAACTTTGATGGCAATAGCATTTAATCTGGAGATAGATTTTAATAAGATGGCCATTTTCACTACATTAATCCTATGGATCCATGAGCATTGGAAATCTTTTTATATTCTGACATCTTTTTCAATCTCAGACTTGAAGTTCTTATACACTTTGTTGATTCTTTGAATTGTTCTTTTGTTTCTAATTTATTGATTTCAGCCCTGAGTTAGATTATTTCCTGCTGTATAATCCTCTTAGGTGTTTTATTTCTTTTTGTTTTAGAGCTTTTAGATGTGCTTTTAAGGTGCTAGTATAAGATCTATTCAATTTCATTATGAAGGCACATAGTACTATGAACTTTCCTCTTAGCACGCCTTTCATTATGTGCTGAGAATAAAGTATATTCTTCAATATTTTGATGAAATGGTCTATAGATACCTATGAAGTCCATTTGATTCATAGCATGTTAGTTTTGTTATTTTCTGTTTAGTTTTTGTCTCTATGACCTGTCTATTGGTAATATTCGGGTGTTGACGTGTTCCACTATTAATGTTTGCTGGTTCAATGTATAATTTAGTTTCTTTTACTAACATGGGAACCCTTGATACAGAACATAGATTTTAAGAACCAAGACATCATAATGCTGGATTTTTTTCTTTGAGGAGTATGAAGTGTCCTTCTCCATCTCTTTTGATTAATTTTGGCTGAAATCTATTTCTTTAAATATTAGAATACTACAGCTTGATTGTTGAGTCCAATTTCTTGGAAAATCTTTTTCTTATCCTATACTCTGAGATAATATCAATCTTTGATGATGTGTTTCTTGTATGCAACAGAATGATGAATCCTGGTTTTGTATTCATTCTGTTAGCTTGGGTCTGTTTATTGGGGAATTGAGTGCATTGATGTTGAGAGTATTAATAGCCAATGATTGTTAATCCATGTTTTGATGTTGAGAGAGAGGGGTGGGGAGAGAGATATTCCTTTTTTTTTTTCTGGTTTTGCTAGTATGTTAGTTAATACTTATATTTCCTGTGTTTTCTTGGGTGTAGTTAACCTTCCTGGGTTAGAGTTTTCCTTCTAGTATCTTCTGTAGATCTGGATTTGTGGATAGATACTGTTTAAATTTGGTTTTGTTATGGAATGTTTTTTTTTCTCCATCTATAGTGATCAAAAGTTTGGGGTATAGCAATATGGGCAGAAATCTGTAGTCTCTTAAGGGTTTGCAAGATGTCTTTCCAGGCCCTTCTGGCTTTCAGAGTCTCTGTTCAGAAGTCAGGTATAATTCTAATATGTCTATCTTTATATGTTACTTGGCCTTTTTCCTTTGCAGCTTTTAATATTCTTTCTTGGTTCTGTACATTTAGTGTTTTGATTATTGTGTGTCAGGAAGGGACTTCCTTTTCTGGTTCAATCTATTTGGTGTAATGTTCTTGTATGTTTATAGGCATCATTTTCTTTAGGTTGGGGAAATTTTCTTCTATGAATTTTATGAAAATATTTTTCTGGCCCTTGGAGCTGGAATTCTTCTTCTATTCCTATTATTCTTAGGTTTGGTATTTTTATAGTGTTCCAGAATTCTTTGGATGTTTGGTACCAGGAACCTTTTGGATTTAACACTTTCTTTGACCAGTGAATTGATTTCTTCAGTCATATCTTCTACACTTGAGACTCTCTCTTTCATCTTCTGTATTCTGTTGGTGATGCTTGCATCTGTAGTTCCAGTTCTCTTCCCTAGGTTTTCCATCTCTAGGATTCCCTCAGTTTGTGGGTTTTTTTTTTTTATTGCCTTTATTTTCATTTTCAGATCTTGAACAGATTCATTCATTTCCTTCACCTGCTTAGTTACATATTCTTGTATTCCTTAAGGTATTAACTCATTTCCTCTTTAAAGCCTTCGGTCATCTTTATAAGGTTGGATTTAAGGTCATCTTTTCGTGTTTAGGCTGTGTCAGGTGTCATCTTTATAAGGTTGGATTTAAGGTCATCTTTTCGTGTTTAGGCTGTGTCAGGATATTCTGGGTTTGTTGTAGTAGGATAACTCCACTCTTGTGGTATCATATTTCCCTGGTTCTTGTCAATGGTGCTTTTATACTGCCTTTAGCCAAATGGTTGTTATTCTTTAGCCATTCCTGGTGTTGGCTGGTTGTTCCTGATGTCATCAGGACTCCTTAGGAAGACAAGCAGAACTGTGGGCCTGACAATGGAGCTCTGGGACCAGTATACTGCTCATCTCTGGTGGCCATTCCCTAGATGGACCTGAATGTTCCTGGAACCCCTGCATGATTCCTTGGGAAGGCAGACAAAATTGTGTGCTGGACAAAGCAGCCCATTGCTACTGGCTATGCCCCCAGGAGAAGTGGCAGTCAGGGTAATGCCCCAGAAGTGTGCAACTTGGATGTTTCTGGGGCCCATCAGGCCTCCTCATGAAGACAGGCAGAGCTGTGACCCTCAGTTCACCTCTATTGGCTGTGCCTCAGGGGGACATGGCCCTAAACAGCTCTTCTTAAAGCCTAAGATGCGTTAATATCCTTGACTGTTTTTACAACTTTGATGGAAGACATCTTTTGTTGCAATATGAATTGATGAAACAAAAATGAAATAATATTCTTTAATCAAATAATAAATGCAATGAAAAACAGGATTAAACAAATGTTTACTTCTTATTCAGCATGTCAATAGACACTTTACTACTAATTGACACGTATTTTGAATGATTAACAAGTTACCTGGCTTTGACATTGCACAAGGTGAAATAGGATGCATATATATCCACAAAATAGATATAATATTCAACTTTCTATTCAAGCAACTAATTTATTTTCAATGTACTTGTCAATAAATTTTATATATGTATGAATTACATATATATTTCCATACTCACTGATGTTCTAGATCAGTAAACACAAATTGAAAATGTCCTTCAGCTTCCTAGACAACTGGCCTTATATCCAGAGATTAAGATTCAAAGAGAAAAGATAAGAAATGAGCAAATATTAACACTATCACTCTGCTTCTTTATAGGGAAGTATCCAGAGTGAAAGACAGGAATGTTGAAGTTTCTCACTTCTAAGAAGATTCTAATGTGTATGCTTAAAAGGGGAGAGTGGATTGATACTTGTGGATACTATTGGGTCAAAGAAGAATCCACTCTATCTGTTTGGAGAATGCACAGTATTTTGTTTAATTGGTGGTAATGCAGCCCAATGGTGTTTAAATCAGTGGAACATCATGCAATAAGTGTCCTGTTGCCTTAGTCTGCCCTGGATTTCCTTTCTTTGGAATTATAGACACTGCACTTCCTTTCTTTGGGTGCCAGTAAGGTAAGTTGTGACTGTCAAATGTAACCAGGCAATGAAAGATAAATAAACTATCATTTAAATATGAACCAGACATCTACCCTCACTTGATGACAAACACCAATCTCATTGGGGTATTTAGCTGCTGAAGCTTCCAGGAGACTCTGTTATCTAGTTATCAGTAGCCAAAACCTAGCACAATTACAAAGATAGTGAGGTAGTGTCTACTGTATCTTTAGTAGGCTACATATCTGCAGTTTATAAGGGAGAGTTTGGGGACAATAAGGAACACCAAAGAAGCCTTGAAAAATGTAGCATTTCACTAGAGGCTCATAGGTCCAAGGAACTGGAAACTCTTCCAATGCATAAAACTAAATAAAATGTACCAAACAAAAGGGAATAATGCTACAGTCTCTTTATCAGCTTTGGAAATTTAAGCACTAAATTCATTATTTTTATATCTACTTCTCTTGGGAAGCCAAGCATACTTAGGAGATTGTGGGTTTTTTTTTTTTTAACAAATTAATTGGTTAAATGAAAGTAAATTTATCCTATATGCAGAAGGACAAAAATTTTTAACTCATATTAGTATAATTTTCAATAAGAGGACATAAGTGTTAACTCACCTTAACACAATCTGTAATAAAATGTAGTAACACCAATGTAAAGAGTAGCTTTCCTCATTACCATTGGTGATGTCATTTCTGCCAAGATGGCTTCCTCCTGGACACATGGGCTATGGATTTTTAGCTTCTTTCTTCCTTTTGGCTGACAGAGTTGGAGTCTTCTGTGAACATTTAGAGAGTTCTTCGGATACCGAATTGGTATATCACAAGGCAACAACACAGAAACTTGCCCACTTAACACTGGTGGAGAGGGATAGCATCTTCTCAGCGTTAGTAGACTTCTCACGTAAAGCAGGCTGGGGGTTTGCTCTCAGGCCCGTTTGTGTGTGTGTGTAGCTCTTTTTTCCCACTCTTGATTCCCCTGCCAGCAAGTACGTCTGACGTTAAGTATGCTGCACAGTGTCTTTGTGCATGATATTTCTCAGTACTTGGGAAAAAAAAAAAAAACAAAAACAAAAACTTCAAGCCAGCGTCATAAAAATGGTGGCGCACACCTTTAATCCCAGTACTTGGGAGGCAGAGGCAGGCAGATTTCTGAGTTCGAGGCCAGCCTGGTCTACAAAGTGAGTTCCAGGACAGCCAGGGCTACAGAGAAACCCTGTCTCGAAAAACCAAAAAAAAAAAAAAAAGTTAATTTTTTTAACCAAGTTTGAAATGATAAAGCAAAGACTCAGTTACAGAAAAATGTGCAAGCTTCTTAAAACACAAGAATGTATAAACCAGGAGTCTCAACCTATGGGCCATGACCTCCACAAGGATTTCATATCAGATAGACTGGACATCAGATATTTACATTAAGATTCATAACAGTAGCAAAATTACAGCTATGAAGTAGCAACAAAATAATTTTATGGTTGGAGGGGTCACCATAACAAAAGGAACTGTGTTAAAGGGTTGCAGTATCGGAAAGGTTGAGGACCATTAGAATAAACCACAGTGTTTTGTTATTTGGAGAAAGCAGTACTATGAGGAAGAAAAGAATCCCAGAAGTCAGTAGAGACAAATTTTATTCTGCCTCTTTATAACTAATATGTGACCTTGGCCTGATAGAAATGGTGTCCCCTAAAGTTCTTTCATCTGTAAACTATAAAGGGGGTCTTACTTAGTTTCTCATCTGCGGCTAAGGTTCTGCGTTACTAAGGTGTTTTTAAATGTCTGTCTTTCATGGACTGACAAGTAGAAATTTAAATGGTAGCATGTTTAAATTGTGATAATTCAATGTCATATTACACCATGATCTTGTGGAGGAGGCAGTTGATTATCACTAGACTTCTCCAGAAATTTCTAGGTGATGCTACTAAATTATTGGAGGCATGAGTGAACGAATTCTGAACCCTGTTGTAGGCTAGTGTGCAGGTAACCCTTCCTTCTCTCTCTGTCTCTCTTTGTCTCTGTCTCTCTCTCTTGTTCTCTCTTTGCCCTGTCCTGCCCTTGCCTTCTCCCCATACCCCAATAGCCCAAGCAGTCATGAAATTCATAATCCTCCTGCCTTAGTCTCACAAGGGTTGAGATTACAGGTGTATGCCGCACAACAGAGTGATTATGCCTTGCTATAAATACCCTAAATGGGAATATAGGACTCTACTGTGAGCCTGAAGGTACACTTGTGCCAGGGTCAGGGTCCAAGTAAAGCATTTAAGTGACCAAGCATGGCAGCTGGTGCAGAATTCAGAATATCAGGTCAGCGATGCTTGTCTTTGGGGAGAGGTGAAGGCTGATACTAAATAGTTACAGTGGTCTGGTGACCAAATGTAAATAAATGTACTGCCTCTGAAGACCTTGGCACAGACAGTACAGTACAATAATGGGTTGTTTTGACAAGTCCAAAAAATGTTTCTGTCTCTCCTCTTTCCTTTAATTTGGCATCTACTTGGCGTCGTATTGATTTGTTCCTCATTTCTCCTACAACAAAATTTGCCTTCATCTTTGTTTTCAATATTATACTCTCCTCACAGAGGGTATTTCTAGCGCTTCTAGATTCTCCCTAAATGGTTTATTACATTTTCTTTCTTGTCCTCCATTAATGTTATTTCCAGTGAAAAAATATAAACAAAAGCATACTTAACTGCTGTGCATGCACGAGAGTACACACACACACACACACACACACACACACATTTGTGTTTCCTCAATTATTTAGGGAGTAAAAGAAAAAGAAGACAGAACTGTGTGTGGCTCTTTTGAAAGTTACTTCCAAGCTTGTCCAGAAGACATTTTCTCCATGTCCTTTGTCTCTAGGCCTGGGTCACCTATTCCTACTGTAGTAGGACAGATGCTGCATTTGATTCATTCTTATAACTGTCATATACACTAATTTAATGTTTCAGCCAATCTTAATGTTGAGAATTCTTTCCTATTTAAACAATAGGCTTCCATAAGAGTACAAGCCACCATTTGAATAATGTCCTCTTAAGAATCAGAGCTACAAAGCACTCATATTTATAAAGGATTTTCATGGTCTTGATGGTAGCCTAATCTCACTAAAAGTTGGTTTTTAAATAATGGTTTTAGTTTATAGATGAAGAGTAAACATCCCAGAGCAAATGACTTTGTTCTAGCTCTAGGTAGAACCACAGAAAGTTTCCTGTAACTTTCTGGATGCCTGCATAATCTTCTAGTTTAAGTGCTCTGACACAAAAAGGGTCTACTGGGTGAGAGACCACAACATATCTCTGGATCAGTCAAAATACAGCCTCCCAGGTCTGCCCCAGTCTACACATCTGGCTAAGATTACTTAAGTGCTTACAAACACGTTTTCATGAAATGGTGCCAAGACAGTTGCTCCTGGAATCCCTATCATTAATAAGGATGGGCTTTTGTTGCTGTAACTCACTTCTGAAATTTCAAAGTGAATTTGAGGAAACGCAATAAGAGTGACTATTAAATTTGGGTGAGTAATTTATAAACAAATAAGTACTTAATGAAATACATCTACTTCAATGTATACTTTTGGGGGATATTAAAAACACCTTGTCTTTTATGTTCATTGACATGTACGTGCTTGTGTCTGTATGTGAGTATGTGCACACTGGTGCAGGTAGGTACCTGGGGAGGCAATAAGATGACATCAGATTGCCCTGTGCAGGCGTTACAGGCAGTTTTGAACAACTTGATGAACTTGATGTGGGTACCAGGTTCTGAATGCAGGGGAGCAGCAAACACTTTTGACTGATGAGCCGACTCCCTAGCCCCATGGATCATTAAAAAAACAACAGCAAAACCTATTTATGATGGCCATTCTTTGCTCTCTTCAAATCATACATATTCTCATGTTTTTATGAAAAATTTCAGTGATTTCTAGTCAGGTTTTATCAAGTTGCTTTGCCATGGAATGTCAAGATTAAGGCACATATGGCTTAGCCTCACAGTGTTAATATTTCTCCTTCTCGTGTAAGAGTCTGGTATTATAGGGAGACTGTTATGAGAGGATATGCTGACAAATTCTTCTGAAGTCTACAAAAAGTAAGAATCTTTTCTAAAGTTCAGAGAAAATGTACAAAATGCAGAATTCGCCACACACCAGTATTTAGTGGGAGCTTCTGTTCATTCTGAGGCTTAAAATATAGCCACCTGGTTTGAAAAGAAAGAAAATCTCCTGTGACATCAGAGTATCCCATACAGAAATAAGTTCATAGGAACTGCATCTGAAAAATCAGTAGGATATCATCAGAGAAAAATGAACAAACAAACTAGCATTCTGATTTTGTGTAGAGACAACTAAATAATCTTACTATTATGAAGGTGTTCGCACCAGAGAATCACCTGGTAGAGCTACAAAGGGGTTTGGGTGAGAATGGCAAGGATGGAAGGAAAAACCCATTGTCTTGCTCAAGTACTGCCCTGTTCCTTTGACAGTTGCCCTTTTGTGAGTACCTTGGTGTCTTGAACCTTGGTGGCTGGTGACTTTTTCACATTCCATTTCTACCTGAGCTATATTGCTGTGGGCTTATGAGTGCATCAAATCACAGGCTCTGACTCCTTAGGAAGCAGCCTAGAAAGAAGGCTCACTGACCACAGACTTCCAGTGTGATGAAATGTTGCAACCTTGTACCCTAGCATAAAGTTATGTCAGGAGGTACTGTGGTTTTGATGGACACCCTTGCTATCTGTGGTATTGTCTAGAACTAAATAGTCAGATGTGGGCTCCAGGCCTTCCTGTACTGTCAAGTGTCCTCCTCATTTTGGAGAAGGTCCTTAAGCTGCATGTGCCTTACCTTTCTTCATATGATGAGTTTTGGAAGTTCTGGTACCAGAATTCTCCTTTGAAAAGGTACTAAACTTGCTAGTCGTTTCCTGAATGTTTATCATGAGGCAGGGGCATTGCTTTAGGTACACGAGAGATGAGAATAAGCAAACCAGGTACAAGAGTGACAGCAGTTGAAAGCTGTTTTCCTCCTCTTACACATTCACCATTCATGCACAAAGGGGCTTTTTTGCACCGGCTTTCTGTACCAATGATACAAAACCTTTGGAGCAAATCACAATACATTATATCTTCACTTATTTTTACATGACTCTCTATTTCTTCCAAACACCAAAGATTCATGTGTGTACTGCCGCCAATTCTTCTCATGGTTTTTACAATAGCTTGATAGAGAAATTGCAAAATGTAGATCTGTTGGCATAAGGAACTCCTTGTGTCTTACTTACTTCTTTCCAGGCTCTGTCCTAGTGAAGAGAGGATGCAGTACACCCAGGATGCGGTCAACCACACTCCAGAGGGCAGTCCAGAGCTCTCCTGCAAGATGTCCTGGCTCCCTGGCATGCTTCCACCTCAGCCGTGTCATCTTTAGACTGCTGAGTCAGGCTCCTGACACGAGCCTAATGGCCATGAACATGCTCATTTTTCTTTTCTTCAGACACGTTTTCTTGGTAACCAGGCAGATGATATGCTAATGCAAATTGGCAGACTTGAACTCAAACTACAAAAATACAATCTGCCTCATGGAAGAAATGAGACTCAAGAGATTTCAAGGTCATCCTCTGGGTTACTCTCCAAAGGCACATAGTTTGTGCTCAAAAGAGACATGTAGGTGTTCAGACAGGGCCTCTGATGACCACTGGGGTTTAAGATCAGCACGAGCAACACTGCTTTTGATTTAAAATGAAATTCCGTTGGATTCTTTACATAATGAGCTGCCTGAGACACTCTGCCAGTTTCTCTCCTTTCTGTGCCAGAAGCTCCGGGTCTGGGCACAGAGAGCTCAGTGGGGCAGAAAAGACAGAACCTGCCTCCATCCTGTTCTCAACCTGGCTGCATCTTGCTTCTGAGTCATGGAGCCAAGGGTTCACTGGAGGTCACCAGAGCTCCACAGGCTCATTTAGAGTTTTAATGTATTGCTGTGGAAATCATGTTTAATCTTCTCTCCTCAGCTGGCTGGATGCTACGATAATATTACCCTGTGTTGCCACATAGTGATTAAAATACAAGAACACGAAAGTCCTGCAGCCCCAGCTCTCTCTCAGGAAAGCACACAGGAGTCTGGAGGAAGGATGAGCATTTTGCAGCACACAGATATTCCCAGAAAGACCATTCCGAAGCCAGTTTATTAGGACTTGAGCTTTCATGGCTGCCACGTGGAGTGCCAGGGCTGTCAGTTGCTGTTTTATTAAGCCTCTTTTCTGACTGACTCAGACTTAGAAAATTTCTGCCCATGGACTCTGGATTTGCTGTAAAGCGAGTCATCTAAACAGAACCAATCAAGACTCTCTAAGCCAACTCAGCTCGGGTTAGACTCTCTAGGCCAACTCAGCTCGGGTTAGACTCTCTAGGCCAACTCAGCTCGGGTTAGACTCTCTAGGCCAACTCAGCTCGGGTTAGACTCTCTAGGCCAACTCAGCTCGGGTTTGGAGCTGCTATTTCTATTCTTGAATGGCCTTTTCCTTTAGTATCAGGGAAGACATCAGTGAGACAAGTCCAAGTGAGTTTGTTACAGATGCAAAAATGAATAAATCACCTTGAGCAATTCTAGGCTCAAAGCCACAGCCTCTAGCTGGTAAAAATGGAGATATCTGCTTTCCATAAGAAAGGTCCCAGTGGATATGAGAAGCTGACTTTTGAGAGTGATGGGTTAAGCATGAGAAGAGCTAATACATTCCTGATGAAGCAAAGTGAAAATGAGGGTTTTATTTTTCCTTACAGAAGGGAGATTCAAATCTAAGTCTGGAGCCAAGAGGTTATTCCCATATACAGAAGGTTGTTTCCTTCCTCGGTTCAGCACCTAGACCATTCCTGAGGTAACTCTCATTGCTTGTTATCTGAAGAACAGCGAGTAAACACAGGTTCTCGTAGATAACCAAGTAATAGTCCCATCTAAAGATACTTGAATCACGGCAAATATTTTGCACAAAACTAAGAAAAGTTAACTCTGTTAATAGCTGAGCAGTTGGGAAACAATTGGTCTGTTCTTTCCCACACAAGGAAAGGCTTATCCCATCCCTCACAGGGATCCTGATGTTTTCAAAGTGGTGTGAATGTGAGATGCCAGAAAAGCAGAGTTACTACATTGTAACGTAGTCCATACCGCATATATCTTGGACCAAGAACAACTTTCCTGTCAAATGTAATCTAGGAGAGGAAAAAGCACACTTAAGGCAAAGATCAGGAAATTCCTAGAGATGCAATTATAAAGATTCACAACCAACCTAGGCTTGGCCTGGAAGAGCTGACCATGGTCTGATCCTCCATGTGGCTGGCTATAGCTCACTGGATCCAGTTCCAGAAACACACTGTCTCTTGGTAGGCTCTTGTTCCCATTTGAGAGTTATACCAAGAGTATGGCCCGGATCACGATTTTTAAGTGGAAACCAAACTGCAGGAATACAACTAAAAGCACCTCCTCATGGAAGTGTGACTGACCATGGCCAGTAAAGATGAAGGAAGGACAAGGACATTATTGAGTGTTTTACTGAACAAGTGCTATAAGCCAGCTACAATGCAGGTGTTCCTTTACACACTTTCTCAATGAACATTCATCGTGATAAACACTAGAAAGAAGGAATTTAGGAGTGAAACAGATTTATTTTGACTCAGAGTCCTAAAGGATTTGGTCCATGGTCATCTGTGTCAGGATGAGACAGAACATTTTGGCAGATGGAAGTTGTTCATTTCATTGCAGCAAGGAAAAGAGCAGGGTGGGGGTGGCGTGTAGCATCTTGTCACAGGCTACGCAGATGGCTGAGGTAACGATCAAAGGCACACTAGCATGGTGCTCTTCCTTCAGTAGAGTCCCACCTCCTCACACTCTATCACCTCTCAAAACAGTGACACAAAATTAAGGACCAAAGACTCAACATCTATACGGATGCCTCATGTTCAAAACAAAACTAATGTCCTTCATCATATGAGAACCAGAACTACTCACATTTCGCTAGATTTGGAGACTTTAGTTCTAGTTGGCCTTTGGTCATTTGGTGCATGCCTCTGTGCATCCATGTATATGTGTGTCAGTGAGTGTGTGTGTGTGTGTGTGTGTGTGTGTGTGTGTGTGTGTGTGCTAATTACAAACATGTTGGGAAAGTTGCACACAGAGGCCAGAGGAAGACTTTGGTGTCCTTTTCTATCACATTAAGCCATATTACCTTGTGACATCATACCTTACCATATTCTACAAACCAAAAGACAGAAGAAAACTGTATGTACTAAGACTTAATGAAAACATCGATTATCAAAATAGGCCCTGTAAACTCAGAATAACTAAGTGGTGCTATTTTAGGGATGCTGTGTGAAAATTAAAATCTGTTAGTAGATCACTGTGTATTGTGTATACAGAGGAAGGCTCATGAAACATGGAAGCCGATGGCCTGCATCCAAAGGAATTCTGGATATATAAATAAGTTAGTAGGGGCTCAGTGGACCTTTCTGGTATATTATAAAGAGCAGTTGATCAAAGATGTATTAAATTCTTTCAGAAAGTATGAAATTACTTTTCTTAGAAAGTATTAGATTTACAAAACTGTTTAGAAATATGGAAAATTATACATAAACAGAAGGTAGAGTATTGTTTTCATTGTTTGGCCTGGAATTTTATAATCCTATTTAGGTTTATTTACTATGCTATAATATATAACATATGATTATGATTATATATATGTCAGTTTTATAATATACCAAGAGTCATATTATCTATTTATTATGACTCTTCATTATTAAACAAATGAAGAGACTTTGAGGAGAAAGAAAACAACAGGCAAGAACACATGCTTAGGCTCAGCTGGACTTGTCTCTCTTTTCCACAATTTGATCACCAAGGTTCCAGGGCCATGCTGCTTTCTAAGCCATTTGCTATACATATAAAACACTTATAACAGATTCATCTGTAATAGGAAATAATTTTGATTTCCAAATCACTTTGCCCATTTGATTAATACATATCCTCAATGAGAATTATTTCTATTGCAAAGCTATTATAACCTTTATAATCCTATTCATCATGATTCTGAATATCCATATGGCTCAAGGACTGTGCCAAGCCCTGTTTTGTACTCTCCATTTCCTCCTCCTCTTCCTCCTCTTCCTCCTCCTCCTCCTCCTCCTCCTCCTCCTCCTCCTCCTCTTCTTTCCTCACTCCCTTCTAGATACACTGATTTGGGATTGCCATTATTACAATGAAAATGTTTTGGATGCCTGATTAACAAACCAGTTTTATACTTATTCATTATACTAAATGCTATATAGCGCAGAAACATCTGAAAAAGAAGTGTCAGCTGGAAGATGAAGCTAGGAGATGGTCATGCATGATTGCAGACATGTTCTTACAGGGTGACTTTGTCCAAGGTTATAGCTCCACTTCTGTATCTCCTTCTCTTAAGGCGAGTGTTTTGAAAACATTATCCTGCCTGCAGGAATCTGGTCATTGGTGATGTGAAGGCTGTCTGAGAAGCAAATCACTGCTGCAAAGAATCGGATTTAGCATCATGACTTTTATTCATTTTTAATATAGAATTTCATGGCTCATCAAGAGCTGAGCTAGTCTGTCAAGTCTTCGTTTCTCTCAGAGAGTGCCCTGCTGTCATGCTGTTAGTGTTTTGCAAATATCAACCCATTTTGAGAGGAAGGGGATGATGCTCTGTCCTCTTTTCCTGCCTTCTTTCTATGCTCACTTTTTTTTTTCATCCCTAAAATACCTTCTCACAATTTTACCAATTCCATCTTGCAGTCTTCATTAATGAGTGTCACCGCTTATCAAAATCATCATTTCACATTGACTTTACAGTTGAGCTGATGTGATGGAAACTATCTTCCTGTCAGAATCTCTTCATTCTTTTTCCTTCTCTTTATACTGCTACAGATGGAAGAATCAAATGCCCAAAGACTCTCCTTCCACAAATAAGAGAAGGTAGGCACTTCACTGGTCTCTTCCAGCTCTAGTCTTCACCCCCATCTTAGTTTTTAGGACCAGCTTTTAGTACAGCTTACCAGTGTACTGGGAACACATCAGTGACTCTACAGTGCCTACACATTGGACCATGAGATGACATTTCTTTTTACATTTGATTTCAGAATGGTCAGGATGTTTTTAGCGTGAACTGACATGGCTTCTAGACTGTCCCTTTGCAGCTATCTTAGTTTTGCCAGTTTTCAGGTGATACATGCAAATGTTCCTTAATTCCTGTTCATCTAACATACTTTTTATATGCTCCTCTTTTACATTTTCATTCATATTTAATTGGTGGATTAGTAGAACAAAAACTCTCAATTAAAAAATTATTTGAGTATTTAAATCAGCTTTTCCTTCACCATGTGTTGTAGCTTCTAAGATGAAGGCTTAAATGTCATGTTGTGCCAGATTATTTATTCTAAAAGCATTTTTGAGAAAGTGAAAAGTACGCCTATAAATAAATGAAGAGCAAAGATAGTTGGAGAAGAGAGAGGCATTATGTTTAACATGTTCTCCTGTAACCTCTGATTGTAGCCTTTGCCAAATTATTTAGAATAGATTTATATAACACCAAGCTGGTTACAGTAACCAAGTACATACTGCATTAGTGTCAGCTATATTCCTTTAATTCCCAGGCAATGTAAACAAAGACTCCAAAGTGGCTTTAGGGTTGCTAATTCCCAAGCAGTGATCACACACATGTACACATCATATTCATCACTTTCCTGTGGCCATCATAAAATGTATTACAAAAAGCAAGTTAGGGAAGAAAGGAAGGATTTAATTTGGCTAGAATTCCAAAGTGTCTCAGTTCATGATGGTCTGGAAGTTATGGCTAGCTTGGCAACCAAGAAGCAGAGAGATCACAGTTTATCCTTGTACAGAAAATAGAGCAAGGGAACAAGGAGCAGTGTCAGGGCTGTAAGACATCAAAAGCTACATCCAGTAACATAACTCTTCCAGCAATGCCTGACCTCCTGAAACTTCCATAATCTTCCCAAATAGTGCTACCAACTCAGAACCAAGTATTTAAACAGATGAGCTCATTTCTCATTCAAACCACAACACGCATGAACATATGTGAACATATGCATAAGCAAGGGAATCAATGTGTAATAGATGTTTCTCATTCCCTTGGTTTCTCTAGTGCAAAGTCAATGGAATACAATAGAGTAATGTTTACAGCCAGTGAAAATATTCTTTCTAGGTTTTCCTGAACTGTCAAAAAAATTTTGGGCCAAATGAGATCTAAGAATGTGGAAATACTGCTAAAATCCCAAACACTGGAGGGTTGGTATCCCTGTACAATGCTACATTAAGGCTTTGGTTTTCAGTTCCTGTTCCAAATGCCCATTTAGTATCCCATGTGTTCATCGAACACACCTGTGGAGTGACTGTATTATTTGTCTGTATACTGAGCTTGTGAGTAGCCTAAGCAGGAGAGAATTAAAAGATTTTTAAGGACATTTCAGCGCTTGCCATTTATGGTAATTGTCATGGTTTATTTGTATTGTAGGAAGAAGCTCTTACACAAAAATAGATGGGAGAGTGAATTCCTTTGCCATATTGCAGAATAAGGATCTGGTCTCTTCTGCACAGGTAAAGGAGAGAAAGTCACTAAGAAGAGATGAGTATACCAAAGTTCCTTAGATATGGCAGCAATGTGGAAGGTGCCATGGGGTGGATGCTGGTCAAACAGTATGCATTAAAAGACAATTGGTATAAACAGATGAGAGAGAAAGAGTCAGTCTGACTAAAGAAGGTACAATTCACATTATTCAGTAGTGATTATGCATCAGAATTGAGAGAAAGACTCAAGGACTCCTAGCCATCATAAGAGATATTTGCAGAGAAAAGGATATTATTCACTATTCACAACCTAGGTGTCTGACAACAAAGGAAGGGATAAAGAAAAAGTCTTACATGTATGTATTAGATTCTTGTTTGCCATAATGAGTGAAGTTACATTGTTTTTAAGGCAATGGATGCAACTGGAGATGATCATAGTAAGCAAATTAAGGCAGGAAAATGAAAAGTGTATGTTTTCTGTGTGACTATATATATATATATATATATATATATATATATATATATATGAAAATAGAAAGATGTGTTTCTGGGTAATTCCTAGGTTTGGGGTTTGAAGAGCTCTGGGATTTCTGACTTGACATGAGTAATGCATGGGAAACTTTGTGAATGAAATCAGTTTGGGATATGAGAAGTCCAAACATCTCATGTCATGTTCCTTAACCATCTTCAGTGGCAGAAAGTACAGTCACACAGTGTTAGGCTCAACATAGAAGACCTGATCTCAATAAAATTATAGGTGTTTTAAGTTTGGAAGTCATAAGCAAGGCATATGTGGAAGCTCAGTAGTGAACTGATAGGCAGAAGAAAAGACAGAAAGAATAGGAAAATACATAAAAATTGAATAAGATAAGAAGGTAATTATACTACTGTCTTTAGCATATAGCTATGCCAGTGGTAAAGCCTGTCATTAGAGTTTAATATAAAATAAGAAATCTTATTAATGGAACATATACAGTCAAAATTACACACACACACACATACACACACACACACAAATTCAATATTCAATTATAAATTTTCTTTTAATTTGTTGAAAATTAAAAGAAAATATTTGCATATGCTATATAGAAAGTTGGTTTAAAAATCAGTTTCAATGAGTCTCTTCAATTTATAAAAATTCCAATGACAAAAATTGTGTCTGAAAAAATATTAGTCCCTATGTTTGCTGCTCATGAATCAACCAATACTGGATTAGGCCTTTAGTTCACATCTGGAAAACTGAGCAAAACAGATGTGATAATGTTTCAGGTGCTGGACTATGGGTATCACAGACAGAACTCCAGGGATTAAACACAAGAAAAGAAACCCTGTGAGTACCAGCCTCTCTGTGGTTGACAGGTGAGACCAGAGACAGGTAGATGATGGACACCTTCTCTAACCTCAGCTTGGAGGGTAATGATGTCAGAAGTACCCTACTGAGTGCTGTAGAGAGAAGAATGGAAAAGGGGAATATTCAAGGAATTAAGCACTGACACACGGACCTTCAAATTCTGAATTCCTTTGTTCTTCTTTAAAAAAAAAATCATTGGAGCAAGGGGAACACTCCTCCATTGTTGGTGGGACTGCAAGCTTGTTCAATCACTCTGGAAATCAGTCTGGCGGTTCCTCAGAAAAATGGACATAGTACTACCAGAAGATCCTGCAATACCTCTACTGGGCATATATCCAGAAGATATTCCATCTGGTAACAAGGACACATGCTCCAATATGTTCATAGCAGCCTTATTCATAATAGCCAGAAACTGGAAAGAACCCAGATGTCCCTCAACAGAGGAATGGATACAAAAAATTTGGTATATTTACACCATGGAGTACTACTCAGCTATTAAAAACAATAAATATATGAAATTCCTAGGCAAATGGATGGATCTGGAGGCCATCATCCTGAGTGAAGTAACCCATTCANCCCTGGGCTCATGTCTCTAGCTGCATATATAGAAGAGGATGGCCTAGTTGGCCATCAATGGGAAGAGAGGCCCCTTGGTTATGCAGACTTTATATGCCCCAATACAGGGGAACGCCGGGGCCAAGGGGTGGGAGAGGGTGGGTAGGGGAGCAGGGCCGGGAGGGGGGAGGATATAGGGAACTTTCTGGATAACACTTGAGATGTAAATGAAGAAATCTAATAAAAGTTGAAAAAAAAATCATTGGTTATTTTATATATTTACATTTCAAGTGTTATACCCCTTCCCAGTTCCCCTCTGCAACCCCCCTCTCCCATTCCCTCCTTCTGCTTCTATGAGGATGCTCCACCACCCACTCACCCACTCCTGCCTCACCACCCTAGCATTCCCCTATGCTAGGTCATCAAGCCTTCCAAGGGCCTCCTCTCTCACTGATGCCAAATAAGACCCTCTTCTGCTACAAATGCAGCTGGAGTTATGGGTCTGGACATGTGTACTTTTTGGTTGGTGGTTTAGTCCCTGGGAACTCGGAGGGAGGGGTCTGGTTGGTTGATATTGTTGTTCTTCCCGTGGGGTTGCAAATCCCTTCAGCTCCTTTAGTCCTTCCCCTAACTCCTCCATTGGGATCCCCATGATCAGTCTGATGGTTAGCTGCAATCATCCGCATCTGTATCAGTAAGGCTCTGGCAGAGCCTCTCAGGAGACAGCTATATCAGGTTCCTGTCAGCAAGCACTTCTTGGCAACAGCAATAGTGACTGAGGTTGGTATCTGCATGTGGGATGGATCCCCAGGTGGGGTAGTCTTTGGGTGGCCTTTCCTTCAGTCTCGCCTCCACTCCTTGTCCCTGTATTTCCTTTAGACAGAAGCAATTCTGGGTTAAATTTTTTTAGAAGGGTGGGGCCACGCTGTTCTGAGCTCTTAGAACAGTGGTTTTCAATCTGTGGGTTGCAAACACCCCTTTGGGTGGGGTCACATATCAAATATTCTGCATATAAGACATTTACATTGCAATTTTTTTTTGTTTTTGTTTTTGTTTTTCGAGACAGGGTTTCTCTATATAGCTCTGGCTGTCCTGGAACTCATTTTGTAGACCAGGCTGGCCTCGAACTCAGAAATCCACCTGCCTCTCCCTCTTGAGTGCTGGGATTAAAGGTGTGCACCACCACACCCAGCTTACATTGTAATTTTTAACAGTAGCAAAATTACAGTTAGGAAGTAGCAACAAAATAATTTTATGGTTTGGGATCACCACAACATGAGGAACTGTATTGAAGGGTACCAGCATTAGTAAGGTTGAGAATCACTGAGATAAGTACAGAACTTTAGTTGGAACTATTACAGCTGTGTTGTGCTTAACTTATAACAAGATAAGACCACATCTGGACTATCCAGAAGAGAAAGCAGGATATAGTAGGTAGCCTGTTCATAGCAGCCTTATTTATAATAGCCAGAAGCTCAAAAGAACCCAGATGCCCATCAACAGAGGAATGGATACAGAAAATGTGGTACATTTACACAATGGAGTACTACTCTGCTATTAAAAACAATGAATTTATGAAATTCTTGGACAAATGGATGTATCTGGAGGATATGATTCTTAGTGAGGTAACCCAATCACAAAAGAAGTCACTAGATATGCACTCACTGATGAGTGGATATTAGCACAGAATCTTAGAATACCAAAGATACGATTTGCAAAACACAAGAAAATCAAGAACAAGAGCAAAGTATGCATATTTCATTCCTCCTTAGAATAGGGAACAAAAAACCCATGAAAGGAGTTACAGAGACAAAGTTTGGAGCTAAGACAAAAGGATGGACTATCCAGAGACTACCCCACCAGGGGATCCATACTATAATCAGTCACCAAACCCAGACACTATTACATATGACAGCAAGAGTTTGCTGAAGGGACCCTGATATAACTGTCTTGTATGAGGCTATGCTAGTGCCTGGCAAATACAGAAGTGGATGCTCACAGTCATTTATATGATGGAACACAGGGCCCCCAAAGGAGAAGCTAGAGAAAGTACCCCAGGAACTGAAGGGACCTGCAACCCTATAAGAGGATCAACAATATGAACTAACCAGAACCCCCAGAGCTCATGTCTCTAGCTGCATATGTAGCAGAAGGTGGCCTAGTTGGCCATCATTGGGAAGAGTGGCCCCTTGGTATTGCAAACTTTATATGCCCCAATACAGGGGAACACCTGGGCCAAGAAGTTGGAGTGGGTGGGTAGGGGAGAAGGGAAGGGGGAGGGTACGGGGAACTTTCAGGATAGCATTTGAAATGTAAAATAAGAAAATATCTAATAAAATTTTTAAAAAAAGACAGTAAATGACACTTTATACCTACTCTCATGAACTTAAACACGAAGAAGAAAACCATTTAAGCTAATTCTCCAGTAAGTTGCTTTCTGACCAAAACAGACTCAACCTTTTTGACAGGAAGACAGCAAACCCAGTCAACAGTGAAAGTGCCAAAATGTTCCACATTTAATAATTAATTGTTCACTGACCATACAAAGTCGTTGGGAAATAAATGTATCTTCAAAGGAGAAATCAATAGAAATAGACCCTAGAGGGGCAGTGAGAGGACTCAGTGAGTTTTGGATGGCTGGTCATCAATGTTGAGAACCCAAATTTGATCTCTGCAACCCACATGCTTGAAAGAGGGAACTGACACCTAAAAAAGATGTCCAATGACCTCATGTAAACTCTCTCTCTCTCTCTCTTTTTTTTTTTTTTTGGTTTTTTTCGAGACAGGGTTTCTCTGTATAGCTCTGGCTGTCCTGGAACTCACTTTGTAGACCAGGCTGGCCTCGAACTCAGAAATCTGCCTGCCTCTGCCTCCCGAGTGCTGGGATTAAAGGCGTGCGCCACCACCGCCTGGCTCAAACTCTCTCTCTCTTAACGCACACACACACACACACACACACACACACACACACAGAGAGAGAGAGAGAGAGAGAGAGAGAGAGAGAGAGAGAGAGAGAATAATTAAGCACATGAAAACATATATGTGCCCTTCCGGTCCACACCGCTCCAGCGTAGGGCGCAAGGCCTGGGGGCTGCGGACCCACCCAGGTTTCCAGAGGGACTCTCTTAGAGATCTCTGGAACACTGAGATCTCGGGAACACTGGTCAGAGGAACACACATCTGTTCCAGTGCAATCTCATGGGACCTGAGCCTGCAGCTGGGAGATAGGCAGGGCGGCAGCGGACCCCTTCCCTTCTGGCCCACACTGCTCCAGCACCAGGCTCAGGAGACACCAGCCAGGAGACTGATAAAGGCCCAGAGCAGGACAGACTCTTCCTTCAGGTCCAGCTCAGTGCACCCCGCACCAGCTCAGGGCTTGGGCACAGGCTCTGCGCACTCTCCCTGAGGCCCCTTCGGGACTCCCCAGGCTTTCTTGGGACCACAGGTGAGCAGCTGAACTCAGCATCTGTTCCAGCCCAATTGCGAGCGACCTGAGACACCAGCGGGAGATTGATAAAGGCCCAGGACAGGACAGACGCTCCCTTCTAGTCTGCACCAACACTAGGTCTCCTTGGGCAGGGACGGCAGGAGGTAAACGTAAGAACAGAAGCAACAGAATCCAAGGGTACTTGGCATCACCAGATCCAAACTCACCCACCACTTCAAGTCCTAGATACAACAGCACACCAGAAAAGCAGGACATGGATATAAAGTCACTCGTCATGATGATGATGGAGGACTATAAGAAGGAAATACAGGAACAGATAAATACAAACACAGAT
>LR755153.1:27776-100949 GCA_902729485.2 Mus minutoides | reverse complement strand
CCTCGAAGATATGGGCACTGGGGAAAAATTCCTGAACAAAACAGCAAAGGCTTGTGCTGTAAGAGGGAGAATTGACAAATGGGACCTCATAAAGTTGCAAAGCTTCTGTAAGGCAAAAGATACTGTCAACAAGACAAAAGGGCCACCAACCGATTGGGAAAGGATCTTTACTAATCCAAAATCAGATAGGGGACTGATATCCAATATATATAAAGAACTCAAGAAGGTGGACACCAGAAAAACAAATATCCCCATTAAAAAGTGAGGCACAGAGTTAAACAAAGAATTCTCAACTGAGGAATACCGAATGGCTGAGAAGCACTTGAAAAAATGTTCAACATCCTTAATCATCAGGGAAATGCAGATCAAAACAACCCTGAGATTCCACCTCACACCAGTAAGAATGTCTAAGATCAAAAATTCAGGTGACAACAGATGCTGGCGTGGATGTGGAGAAAGGGGAACATTCCTCCATTGTTGGTGGGAATGCAAGCTGGTTCAACCACTCTGGAAATCAGTCTGGCGGTTCCTCAGAAAATTGGACATAGTACTACTGGAAGATCCTGCAATACCTCTACTGGGCATATATCCAGAAGATATTCCATCTGGTAATAAGGACACATGTTCCACTAGGTTCATAGCAGCTTTATTCATAATAGCCAGAAACTGGAAAGAACCCAGATGTCCCTCAACAGAGGAATGGATAAAAAAAATTTGGTATATTTACACAATGGAGTACTTCTCAGCTATTAAAAACAATAAATATATGAAATTCCTAGGCAAATGGTTGGATCTGGAATCCATCATCCTGAGTGAAGTAACCCAATCACAAAAGAACTCACATAACATGTACTCACTGATATGTGGATATTAGCCCAGAAACCTAGACTACCCAAGATACAATTTGCTAAACACATGAAACTCAAGAAGAAGGAAGATCAAAATGTGGACATGTCATCCCTTCCTAGAATTAAGCACAAAACACACATTGAAGGAGTTACAGAGATCATGTGTGAAGCTGAATCCAAAGGATGGACCCAATGTCTGTGGCTGCCAGGGATCCATCCCACAATTAGCCACCAATCATAGACACTATAGCATACGCCAGCAAGATAGTGCTGAAAGGGCCTGGATATAGCTGTCTCGTGGGAGACCATACCAATGCCTGGCAAACATGGAGGTGGAAGCTCACAGTCAGATATTAGATGGAACACAGGGTTCCCAAAGAAGGAGCTAGAGAAAGTACCCAAGGAGCTGAAGGGGTCTTCAACCCTATAGGTGGAAGAATAACATGAACTAACTAGTACCCCCTGAGCTCATGTCTCTAGCTGCATACATAGAAGAGGATGGCCTAGTTGGCCATCATTGCGAAGAGAGGCCCCTTGGTCATGCAGACTTTATATGCCCCAGTACAGGGGAACACCAGGGCCAAGATGTGGGAGCGGGAGGGTAGGGGAGCAGGGCCGGGAGGGGGGAGGGTATAGGGAACTTTCTGGATAACACTTGAAATGTAAATGAAGAAGTTATCTAATAAATATTGGGGAAAAAAAGAAAACATATATGCAAATCTATATACTGGTCCCTTCATAAGACTATATTACCTCAAGACCAGATAGTTCTAATAAACAATTTTCAAAAGTAAACAGACACAGAGGGATAACTAACCAGTAGTAATAAGATGGTGAAAATCATTCCAACAGTTTCACAGAAGTTTTTAGAGGAGATTTCCTTGGAACCTTGGGAATTCAGGCATGGTATCCAGAAGAAGGTCTATTCTCCAAGCATGAATTATAGTCTCTTCTCTAAGTATTAACTATACCATGTAAGAATTAATAATTCTCATAGTATTAAAACTCATAGTATCATTCACAATTCCTAAGTTCAGAACTAACTTTCTATGAAGTGGTATTTTTACCATCAAGATCTTTCCTCTGTGAGAAAATAAATATTACTTCTATTTATGCAGTATTCTAGATATGAAAAGACATAAATTTAGTCCCAAATCACTCTACATAAGAGCCCAGAAGCTCTGGTCCAGAATTTTTCAATGCAACTAGGCACAATAATTCATAACAGAAAGGAATTGATCTATGTACATTGTACATTTATTGGATTTTTAATTAATTTGGGGGAAGATGGATTGATGTACTGAATTGCAAATGGTCAGTGCTGATAGAGTCCATTATATCTGATGTCATCTGTAACTTTATTCCCTTGATATAACATGTTGTCTGACTAATATAGTTTTCTCTCCTTTTCTAGCCAAGGTCGATATGTCCATTCTTGTGAATTGGTTTCTAATCCTCTAATTTTCTCTAGTGAACACTGTGAGGAACTAAGTCAGATAGTAACTTGATATGTTGTGACTGTGAAGCAATAAACAAATCACGAGAAAAGCAACAAATGTTGTAAATTTGTTATCAGGATAGCAAGTATGAAATACTTTTTATGAAAACCAGTCTAAAGAAAGACTTGCTGTTTCTGTGTTAATCCTTGAATGAAAATCCCTTAAGATACCAAAAGTGAGAGGATGCTGGATCCTTGCAGATATTCTGAAAGTCTGGTTTCTTGAAGGAAGGAAGTGGGAGTAGTGGGAAGGAAGTAGTGAAGGAAGGTATTGGGAGTTTGCACCCCATCATTCATGTACTCAACAAGAAAGGACTGATCTTGCTATCCATGCCCATGCAGGGCCTTAGCTGCCATAGGAGAAGGGTGCATTCATGCAACTTCAGGATGTTGCTAAGCAACAATGTGAACAAATGGCCCTACTCTTGTTTAAAAGCAATTTTGAAGAATTAACTTTAAAACTTTTCTTGAAAAATCTTTAAAGTCTCTATCGGTACTGGTACTATGCCCATCAATCTGTGGGATTCATTCTGTAAGATACTGTAGCTAGTCTTTTGCCACTTTGTGAGTTCTTCCTTCCATCCTTCTCCACCCCTTTTCTTCCACCCCTTATATCAGGTAAGAGATATAGAAGGAAGATTCCTGAATAAAGGCAGAGATCAGAAAGGAAGTGATAAATTATCTGTAGACTACTTCCTGCTTGTTAGTTGAAAACTGGTGTATTTCTGGACAGATCACACCAAGCCAGCACAGTTCTCACTAAAAAGGTCTTTTATTGACAGAGGGGAACAGGTGAGGAAGAAAAATCGAGAGATAGGTTGGGATCTGTGTCTTTTATCTGGGCCATGATGTAGATAACACAGGTAACTGCAGGCAAGGCATGCACAGGGAATGTGTGATGGTTGTCGTGGCAACGGATGCAGGAGGGTTCTGTCACCTAGGGATGACATCATTACTGGATTCAGAGGCTGGCTGTAAACAGCTTCTGATGCTAACACTGATGATTAGGGGCTTTCAGTTACTTGGGGCAAGTTTGATCTCCACCATCAGGATATTTAATTTCTTCTTTTTATTGTTTCTTCTTTGTGCATGACTATTTAACAAACTTCAACCAATAACCAACCAACAACCAACCAACAGCAACCAACAACAACCCACCCCACCTCTAAGGGCCCTAGCATTTATATACCTTCTGAAAAGTCCCTAGAATTCCAAATGTCACCCAGTCTCAGAAACTATCTGCAGCTGGCAAAATCATGCCCCTGTTAGAGCACAAAACAAATCAGTAGGCTCCCGTGAACAGTCTGAAGCAGTCCGATATGATATGCCACACCTGGGATTAAAACATAAATACATTCTTATAATATTTCTTATATTTTTATTTTTATTATTTTTATATTACTTTACATCATATTCTTATAGTTCGTATAAAGTGTTCTTATAATATTTTTAAAGAAACTAAAATTTCAAAATTCTTACTGCAGGCTATGGCTTTAGATATTCCCCAATCAGTTCTGGCATAGACAAAATATTGTCTTTAAGCTGTCGGTTTATACAAGGCCAGAATTTGTTGTGTAAATAACACCATGGCAAAATCTACATCATTTCTGAGCATTATCACAGTAAAAGAGAATGAAGCTTCTCATTACTATTGCACGTCAGCCAGCACTGTACCACAGGAATGAAGGTTTAAAGTAGTGTTTCTCAACCTGTGTGTCACAACTCCTTTAGGGGTAGAACAACCTTTCATGGGGCTGCCTAAGACCAACAGAAAACATATATATTTACATTATGAATCATAACAGTAGCAAAATCACAAGCTAAGAAGCAGCAATGAAAATCATTTCATGGTTAGGTGCCACCACAACCCGAGGAATTGCATTAAAGGGTCACAGCATTTGGAAGGCTGAGAACCACTGTATTAAATCCATTGGAGACACTGTGTAAGGTTCCAATTTTTACATTTATCTATAGTACTCATTCTTCATTTTAATAGATAAAAGGATAGAGAGGGAAGGAAAGAGACTCCTGAATAAAGGCAGAGGTCAGAAAAGAAGTGGCATTATTGTTAGACCACTTTCTGCTGATTAGGGGCTTTCAGTTTATGCTCATGAAACACCTAACTCTTATGTGTTCCATCGTGTATGCAAACAAGTCTGTGTCCTCAGAGTAGAATTAGTATAAATACATCCCTGCATGTTCTTTATCCAAATTATTTATAGTAATTAAATTCAAAGGTTTGGAAAATATTGGTCAGCATTTCTTAATGAAGTTTTTCATTATACAAAATTATAACCATGTATTCAGGCAAGTACTCTGAGAGCAGCAGAACATATTTATTTAGGAACAATTACATGCCAGGCACCTTCTTATTGTATTACATGCAATAAACTGATTAACCAGAGTCTCTTAGAAATAACACTTCCAATCAGCATCATTTTATATATGGAGGTACTTAACCATGGGCATGAAGCACAGAGAAGTTACATTACCTGCTCAAGGTGAGACAGCTTGTCTCTACGAGATGAAATCTGAGATACTGACTCCAACATGAACTGCAATATTTGATATTTACTAAGGAAACAGTATCTGTGGCTCCATACGGTACTCATTATCTGGGTACAATTTTTGACAGCAATTTTAGTAGTTGTTTTTTTAAGGCAAAGGTCACATCCTGTAATTTTAGTGCAATGAAGTTTGTGTAGGTATTAGTCACTTTTTCTCCACTGTGACTAACACCCAAGAGAATACACTGAAGGTGGAAAGGGTCATTTGGCTCATAGTTTCACAGGTTTCAGACTCTTTAAGCTGAGTTCATTGCTATAGGCTTAAGGTAAGGCTGAAACATTATGTCAGGGTGTCGGGTGGAGGAAGGGCAGAGGGATGGATACTATTCACATCCTGGTAACTAGCAAGGAGAGCAAGTGAGAGATAAGCTGAGGAGAAACAAACCCTACAAAGGCAGTTCCTAGAAGCTGCTTCCTCCAGAGGAGATCCAGCTCCCAATAGCCCATTCATTTAGAACTCAATGGGTCAATCCGTTAATGACGTCATCACCTACTGGGTCCAATCCCAGTGATGCGGCAACACTATATCTTGAGACCACGCCTTCAACACACAAACCGTTTGGGAGAATGTTTTATATTCAATCATGACAGTGCTGCACTGGAGTTTTTACACAGCTCAGAGACAGTTGAAGAAAATGCTGACTGGCCTTGCTGGTGATAAGAAAGGCAGACTGGAGATGCCATTCCTGAAGAGAGTGAGGATCACATTACAGATGGGTCTTTATTAATATACTTGACATGCAACATACAAACATGTATCAGAGACACAAATGCTTGAAATACTTTATTTTTTAAATTTTTTAAAATGCATATTCTTATCTCATATATTACATCTTGACTGCTATTCAGGTTTGCCTCCCTCCCCTCCCCTCAGCCTCTCCTCACCACCCCCTTCTCCCCCAGATATATACCCTGCCTTCCTTCAGAATAGTCAAATACTTTAAATAAGGAACAGAAAACTACATTTTAGTACTATTTAAGACCATATATTTAAACATTAGGCAATATGATAGAGTTGTCAAAATTAGCAGTGACATTATTTTTTGTTATGCTTCTGAATAGATAACAAACCAACAGGAGGCATCGAGTATCATGAGCAATGGGGAGGGGCTGCTGTCCGAGTGGAAGGAGAGGTCCTACTTGTGATATGTCATCTGGCAGGTGCAGTGGCCATCTCAACTAAGAAAACAGAAATCTAGAAAAGTACCAGTGACAAATAAGCAGCTGCCCACAAACACCCAGCTCCATCTGACCCCCAACTTCTGATAGGGCATCATCTGTTTCATTGCCTGCTCCCTTCTGTCTTCACAGTCTCCAGAAATAGAGATGTGAAAGTTACATCCCTGATTTAAAAGTAACTGTCGTAGCAATACCTGGCCCTACTCAGGGTTGGATAGAAAAATATTGAAGGGAAAACGCGGGGGTGGGGGGGTTGCGTAGCAAATATAAATTTCTCCTCTGTAGTTTCTCTGGTCTTACTGCAAGATGTTCCACTGGCTGCCATATTCTGTTTCCAGAGCTATGAAAGGATCAGGAGGACTAGCGAGGTCAGAAGACAGGAAGAGTTAAGATATCAAAGCCTCGAAGAAAAAGAATGCAGGAGCTTGAGGTTTTGGTGAGCTTCATGTTGCTGCTCCAGGGTAGAGACATTTTAAAGGAAGAAAAGTGTGGAGGGAAAAGGCCCTTGTGATCACAGATAAGCACAGGATAACCAGGAACGTTAAATATGCCAGGTTGTATCTTCGATGAAGGGATATATACCTGTTTCTGGGAATGGATGTAATTAATAGCCTGGTGATCTATATTATCTGTAGGACCAGGCCACACCTGACTCTACCAGACTATTGTATTTATCCCAGACTCTTCCTCCTTTGACCTTTATCCTATGCATTGATTCTCAGCTAATAGAGTCCATTCTAATGGGAGAAGCCACATGTACTTTCCCAAAGAGTTTCAAAGTAGTCATTGTCTTAAGCTTGTGATAATTGACACTAGGAAACTGTTTTCCAATGTTGTACTGTATTTAAATATGTCAAAAATAAACTGCCAGTTTATTCTAGAAGTTTGAGCCAACATTGGCTACTAAGTTGTGTTGATGAATTTCCTTCTTGCCTCAGACCATTATTCTGCTGGCCCTGGTGGCCGAAGAGGACCCCACAGGAGAGAGCCTCAATATAATCACAGGAGCACCTACCAAATGATGATTGGCCAAATAAAGTTAAGTCTCATGGAGATCATGAGAATGACAGGCTACTACAGTGCAAGACATACATGAAGCCAGTCTTCTCAGTTTCCTGAACACCATGAAGAAACATCTATGTTAGGTCTAAGGTTTTATAAAGGAGATGATTTTAGTTACTATGACTTGCATTTAAGACCTCATAATGTACCAGAAAAAAAAAAAAAGATTATGCTGGCTCATGGATCTAGATGACATTGTGGAAATCTGAAGGGGAAAGAGGTCATAAGAGAATTCAATAATAGGGGAACCTTGTCAAAACAGCTAAGCCATTCTTCTGAGAAAGACATTCATTTGCTTTGGGAGGCACCAGTCCTATGACTAGAACACTTTCCACCAGATCCCAGACCCCTTACCCCACCCCATACTTAACACATTGAAAAATAAATGCTTTCATACACGAATTGGGGAGGGACATGCCCAAGTCATAAAAGAGATCTACTCAGCTGGAACATCAGTATAAAGGTGAAAGGAACCAGGACTGAGTAGATTGCCCCATATCAAGGATGATTGAAAATTAGGCTCAAGTTCTACATGAAAGGTAGATTGCTCTTGCCTCTCATCTGGAATATTCTCATTCTTCTTTCTCTACAACTCTCATTATTTCCCACCATGGTGCATCACTGAAATCTTTAACACCTTCCAAGGTTGCTGCTGGGGAAAGGAGATTGCAGGGTTTTTTGGATAGGGTTGCTAGTAGGCTCCCTATGTTCCAGTACCTGGTCCCACACTCAGGCACACATTAGCCACACTAAGTGGGCTGAGTGAGTTTCAGAGAGAACTTATGAAATTAGGAAGAAAAAGTTGAGGCAAATGGGAGGAAATGAAAGTGAGGGAATGGGATATAAATTGGATCAGAACACCTTATAGTCATGAATAAAATTCTCCATCAATGACTTTTAATGACTGGCCCATGATTTTCAGGAGACATTCAGAAGACTCTTAAAACTCGCATGACTTTGCTTTGAAATTTGGTTGTCTACTTTTACTATAAGAACCCTCTACTATGTTCATCTATTATATGACTTAGTCCCTTTGTTGGTAGTGGTGTTTCTTTGGACAGGATTTTGCAACATAGCCTGGAACTTTGGTTGATCCTCCTGCCTCAGCCACCTGAGTGCTAGGATTACAGATGTTGCTCCAATGGATCCTGCACATATACTATATTCTTGAAAACCTTTTGTCTTCGTGTAGTGGTGTGTGTGTGTGTGTGTGTGTGTGTGTGTGTGTGTAGATTCTACTCAAGATCCTTTCCTTTACATCCAGTTTTCTGGCCTCCTTTGAGCCTTTAATGCCATAT
Source organism: Mus minutoides (assembly GCA_902729485.2). Lineage (NCBI taxonomy): Eukaryota > Metazoa > Chordata > Mammalia > Rodentia > Muridae > Mus > Mus minutoides. The sequence continues at coordinate 92,497 of LR755153.1, read as the reverse complement.
GAAGTGCACAAGGTTATCACACAGAAAATGCATGGTAGTTAAATCTCTGTGTTATTATACATTTTATTTATATTTTATAAAGGCTTAAAGCTAGTAAAATATCTATATGATTAATTATTGAAGAAGAAATTACCATACAAAATGGGTAGCTAATATATACTGAATATAATATTGAAATGAATAATGATTAGATTTACTAAGAGGACCTAGAAAGATAGTTTGCCAGCATCTAGTCAAGTAATGAGAATTTAGAGTGAAGAAAGCTGAATCTTAAGGAAGCTGGTGGGCTTGATTGGCAAGGTGACTTTCTGAGCCACAGAGAAGAGTGAAGTTTTGTACACTTTTACCATTAAGAAGTAAAGAAGTTTTACTTCTTTATTCTTTCAACAATCTTATGAAGTAGCTCATTTTTAAAAGAAAGACATACAGGAGTATTGGGTGTTTCCAAGCTTTGTAAAGATCAGAATCAGAATAAACTCTCAGCTAAATGATAGTGTTCATGTTTAACCGTTTGGCCCTTCAGTTATTCCAGTCTCTACTCTTCCATGCCATTTAATCTCTAATTTTTTATCTTAGTAATTTCTTTTGAATTCATAAATAAAGAGAAATAAAAATGTCTGACTACAAGTTTCTGCTATAAAATAAACGTCTTAGAAAACTAATAAACATGGTCATAACAAAGCTACAAAGCTAATGAAGAGAATAAGGTTAATGGTACCCACTAAGTGATTCCTGTTGAGAAATGTGGTATAGACTCCACTTGAATTTGCTATTCTCTCTTTCTCACAGCAGGTAAGAAATAGATTCACCCATTGCTAACACATGATCTTGGCTATTCTGGGTCAAGAGTTTCTTCAGTTTTTAATATCCATTACTTAACAAGAAAGCATATTATGAAATAGAGAAAGTAAATACAGAGATTTGGGGTCCAGTTGTTGAAAGGAAATATGATAACTATATTTCCAATCTGAATATTCCCCAAGACTGTTTTCTAGAGGTCTGTCAACTAAAGCCTACTTCAAGCAAGATATTTTTAATTGCTTCACGCTTTGCCTTCTTTGTTAATTAAATTCCAGTTCATAATTTATTACTGTGTTCCTTTCGCTCATTCATTGTCTTTCTGTGTACTTCTAGATTAGAATTTTGAAATTTTCTGAAGCAGTTGGAGAGGCTGCCTTTCCTATTAATTATAAGAAGAACTGGAAAAGCAATCAAGCCACAACATTTCAGTATTCTCCAAAGTTCTGTTTATAGTCAAACTCCACAGTCTCAGTGTTCACTTTATGGAGATTCCCTCACCTCTTTATAATCTCTTAGGATAGCAGAACATTCTTCTCCAGCACAGCCAACCGCAAATTCAGACATGCTTCTGCTCTTCAGTGTCTGGGAGGTCCTCTGAGCTTGTACCTTGCCCACCTTTCCTGATTCTGTTGCTCTTTATGCTCCGCTACCATCTCAGCTTGTCAGGTTCTAACAATCCACTTAACTCATTGCAGCATTTTTCTCTCACTGCAAGTGTACTGGCTAGTTTTGTGTCAACTTGACACAGCTGGAGTTATAACAGAGAAAGGAGTTTTAGTTGAGGAAATGCCTCCATGAGATGTAACTGTAAGGCATTTTCTCAATTAGTGATCAAGGGGGAAAGGCCCCTTGTGGGTGGGACCATCTCTGGGCTGGTAGTCTTGGTCCTATAAGAGAGCAGGCTGAGCAAGCCAGAGCAAGCAAGCCAGTAAGGAACATCTCTCCAGGGCTTCTGCATCAGCTCCTGCTTCCTGACCTGCTTCAGTTCCATTCCTGACTTTCAGTGATGAACAGCTATGTGGAAATGTGAGCCAAATAAACACTTTCCTCCCCAACTTGCTTCTTGGTCATGATGTTTGTTCAGGAATAGAAACCTTGACTAAGACAGCAAGTATAGAGGACAAGTCTACTGTATCTTCCACATGAGCATTTCTCAAATATCAAAAGTACAGCTAGAGTAGACTACATATATTTGGGGTCTTCTTTCCCCAGATTAAATCCCCCTAATTGCCTTGATTCTAATGGTTTGTCAAAATTATGACCTAATATATTTGTGATAATATCTAATAAAGTAGAATCTAAAAATTGCAATATGGGCTACTGTGCTTGGAGCATATTGGACTTCCTTAGCCTTGATCTGGACACAAGTTTCTACTCTGAGAATCCATGTTTCATGATATTTCATCTTATAATACTCTCTTGTTTTACCAGGTCACTAAAATGTTGCATTAATTTTCATTAGGTATATGTTTCCATTTAATGTTTTAAAGATATAAAGGAGGACTATTTCTATTCATTGTGGTTGAATTACATCTGGTTCATTTTTGACTCATCATTCCAAACTGCTGAAAATATTCATCTTCCAAAAGACTGCATTTATCACACAGACTTGGGTACCTGGGTTGACTGTGTCTTAAGTTACAGGTAACACTGTTGTAATGGACCAAACACTGATTCCAAGGGCAGTTGTTATGTGACAATCATGAAAGTAATGTTTCTCCTTATTAGTGATGAAGACATAGAGGCATTAACAAAAATACTGCACTCAGAGTATGAGTAAAGTACTAGAAAAAATGTATCAGTTCTTCATGATATTTCCTAAATCTCCATAATCCATTGGGAAGTTTACTGACCCACATAATCATGTTTATGATCCTTATCATCAAAAATTCCCCTCTTAGAAAGCATAAAAGAAGAAGACATCTTAAAAAGATGCTTATACTTTCCACACCTAAGATTCCTAATCAGTCCACAATATTATTGGCAGCTGTCATGACTTACACAGCATTGAGCTTGACATGACTGGGGTAACAAAGGAAGGAGAACAGGACAGACACACTGACAGAAGTACTGAAGAGCTGGGATCCAATGGGCCATGGTCTCTGATGGAGTCACAGCAGTAGCACTTCAGAAACTTGGTGTGCTTATTTTATTCACCGGAGTCAAGGAGTCACCTGACTTGTATACAGCTTCACAAGAAAGAGGTGGGGTTATTTTACACAGCTGAACAAAGAGGCAGGCTTGGCTAATCTCAATAGGTATTTTCTGTAGTGGGCAGGCAGTCTTAGACTATAAACATCTGGGAGGAGAAAGAAATTAAAGACTTCTTAGAGTTTAATGAAAATGAAGCCACAATGTACTCAAACTTGTGGGACACAATGAAAGCAGTCCTAAGAGGAAAACTCATAGTCCTGAGTGCCTCCAAAAAGAAGCTAGAGAGAGCATATACTAGCAGTCTGACAGAATACCTAGAAACTCTACAAGGAAAGGAAGCAAATTCACACAAGAGGAGTAGAAAGCAGGAAATAATCAAACTCAGAGCTGAAATCAACCAAGTGGAAACAAAAAGAACTATTCAAAGAATCAAACAAACCAGGAGCTGGTTCTATGAGAAAATCAACAAGATAGATAAACCCTTAGCCAGACTAACTAGAGAGCACAGGGACAGTATCCAAATTAACAAAATCAGAAATGAAAAAGGAGACATAACAACTGATCCTGAGAAAATCCAAAAAAATCATCAGATCCTACTACAAAAGCATATACTCAACAAAACTGGAAAACCTGGATGAAATGGACAACTTCCTAGACAGATAACAGCTCCCAAAGTTAAATCAGGATCAGATTAACAATCTTAACAGTCCCATTTCCCCTAAAGAAATAGAAGCATTCATTAATAGTCTCCCAACCAAAAAAAAGCCCAGGACCAGATGGGTTTAGTGCAGAGTTCTATCAGACCTTCAAAAAAGACCTAATTCCAACTCTCCTCAAACTATTCCACAAAATAGAAACAGAAGGTACTCTACCCAATTCGCTCTACAAAGCCAAAATTACTCTGATACCTAAACCACACAAAGATCCAACAAAAAAGAGAACTTTAGACCAATATCCTTTATGAATATTGATGCAAAAAATACATAAAATCAATAAAATCCTCGCAAACCGAATCCAAGAACACATCAAAATGATCATCCATCATGAACAAGTAGGCTTCATCCCAGGGATGCAGGGATGGGTTAATATACAGAAATTTATCAATGTAATACAATATATAAACAAAATCAAAGACAAAAATCACATGATCATCTCCTTAGTTGCTGAGAAAGCATTTGACAAAATCCAGCACCCATTCATGATAAAAGTCGTGGAAAGATCTGGGATTCAAGGACCATACCTAAACATAATAAAAGCAATATACAACAAACCAGAAGCCAACATCAAATTAAATGGAGAGAAGCTGGAAGCAATCCCCCTAAAATCAGGGACTGGACAAGGCTGCCCACTGTCTCCCTACCTATTTAATATAGTATTTGAATTTCTAGCTAGAGCAATTCGACAATGAAAGGAGATCAAGGGGATACAAATTGGAAAGGAAGAAGTAAAAATATCACTATTGGCAGATGATATGATAGTATATATAAGTGACCCTAAAGATTCCAGCAAGAACTCCTAAACCTGATAAACAGCTTCAGCACAGTAGCTGGATATAAAATTAACTCAAACAAATCAGTGGCCTTTCTCTACACAAAAGATAAACATCATGAGAAAGAAATTAGAGAAACAACACCCTTCACAATAGTCACAAATAATATAAAATACCTTGGTGTGACTTTAACGAAGGAAGTGAATGATTTGTATGACAAGAACTTCAAGTCTCTGAAGAAAGAAATTGAAGAAGATCTCAGAAGATGGAAAGATCTCCCATGCTCATGGATTGGCAGGATTAATATAGTCAAAATGGCTATCCTGCTGAAAGCAATCTACAGATTCAATGCAATTCCCATCAAAATTCCAACTCAATTCTTCACTGAGTTAGAAAGAGCAATTTGCAAATTCATCTGGAATAATAAAAAACCTAGGATAGCAAAAACTATCCTCAACAATAAAAGAACCTCTGGTGGAATCGCCATGCCTGACCTCAAGCTGTACTACAGAGCAATTGTGAAAAAAACTGCATGGTACTGGTTAACAACAGACAGGTAGACCAATGGAATAGAATTGAAGACCCAGAAATGAACCCACATACATTTGGTCACCTTATCTTTGACAAGGGAGCTAAAACTATCCAGTGGAAAAAAGACAGCATTTTCAAGAAATGGTGCTGGCACAACTGGCAGACAACATGTAGAAGAATGTGAATTGATCCATCCCTATTTCCTTGTACAATGCTCAAGTCTAAGTGGATCAAAGACCTCCACATTAAACCAGAGACACTGAAATTCATAGGGGAGAAAGTGGGGAAAAGCCTCGAAGATATGGGCACAGGGGTAACATTCCTAAACACCAATGGCCTGTGCTGTAAGATCACAAATCGACAAATGGGACCTTATAAAATTGCAAAGCTTCTGTAAAGCAAAAGATACTGTCAATAAGACAAAAAGGCCACCAACAGATTGGGAAGGAATTTTTACCATTCCTAAATCTGATAGGAGGCTAATATCCAATATTTACAAAGAGCTCAAGAAGCTGAACTCCAGAAATTCAAATAACCCCATTAAAAATGGGGTACAGAGCTAAACAAACAATTCTTAACTGAAGAATGCCAAAGGGCTAAAATGTTCGAAATCCTTAATCATCAGAGAAATGTAAATCAAAACAACCCTGTGATTCCATCTCACACCAGTCAGAGTGGCTAAGAATAAAAATTCAGGTGACAGCAGATGCTGGTGAGGATGTGGAGATGCTGGTGGGATTGCAAGCTGGTACAACCACTCTGGAAATCAGTCTGGTGGTTTCTTAGAAAACTGGACATAGTATTACCGAATGATCCAGCAATACCTCTACTGCGCATATACCCAGAATATATTCCAACTGGTAACAAGGACACATGCTCCACTATGTTCATAGCAGCCTTATTTATAATTGCCAGAAGCTGGAAGGAACCCCGATGTCCCTCAACACAGAAATGGATACAGAAAATGTGGTACATTTACACAATGGAGTACTACTCAGCTATTAAAAACAATGAATTTATGAAATTCTTGAGCAAATGGATGTATCTGGAGGATATCATCCTGAGTGAGGTAACCCAATTACAAAAGAAGTCACTTAATATGTACTCACTGATAAGTGGATATTAGCTCAGAAACCTAGAATACCCAAGATACAATTTCCAAAAGACAACAAAATCAAGAAAGACCAATGCATGGATACTTCATTCCTCCCTAGTGCAGAGACAAAGTTTGGAGCTAAAATGAAAGGATGGACCATCCAGAGAGTGCCCCACTAGGGTGGTCCATCACATAATCAGCCACCAAATGCAGACACTATGGCATATGCCAGTAGGACATTGCTGAAAGGACCCTGATATAGCTGTCTCCTGTGAGGCTTTGACATTCCCTGACAAATACAGAAGTGGATGCTCACAATCATCTATAGGGCAGAACACAGGGTCCCCAATGTAGGAGCTAGAGAGAGTACCTAAGTGCTGTAGGGGTCTGCAACCCTATGGATGAAACAACCATATGAACTAATCAGAACCCCCAGAGCTCATGTCTCTAGCTGCATATGTATTAGAAGATGGCCTAGTTGGCCATTATTGGGGAGGAAAGGCCCTTGGTCTAACAATGTTTATATGCCCCAGTACAGGGGAATGCCAAAGCCAAGTAGTGGGAGTGGGTGGGTAGGGGAGCAGGGCAGGGGGAGGGTATAGGGGACTTATGGGATAACACTTGAAATGTAAATGAAGAAATTCTCTAATAATAAATAAATAAATAAATAAATAAATATATTGTATGCAAAAAAATTCGATAAAATAAAAAAAATATATAAAAATGCCCTATCAAACCAATAAAATATAAAACGTCTACAAAAAAGAAAAATGAAAGGCAATTAATGGTTGCAAAGAGAGGGAGAATCAGTCTTCTTCAGGTTTGCTCTATTAAGCTAGCCAATCCAAATAGGTCACCCCTAAGCACATATGAATGATACCAAGTGATCTCAATGCACTCACGTGCACGCACATACATGCACACACACACACCATACACACATGTACAAGCATATGTAACAATTATAATTAAAGAAATAGAGGCCACAGTTTTTAGAAAGAGTAGGAGTGAGATAGGAGGAATTGCAGGGGTGGGGTGGGGGAAAGGGGAGAATGATGGAAAACAGTACTCATACATAACCCCACAAAAAAAATGTAGCTTGACTCTTTCGAAGATGAACACTACTCTCTTTAAAAGAGAAGATGGAAGGGGAGCTCTATCCTAAAGCATAGATTAGTTTTAATGCCAGTTAATCCGTCTTTTCCAGTCAAAGTAAACAAGAGCTGAAGGATGCTCAGCTGTAACAGCTGTAACAGAGCTGAAATAGCTCTGATTCAGCTCTCACTGCAGGATCTCAGTGGCTGCTCCCTGCTTCCTGTTTGGCCCAGATGTCCCTAATTGAATAAACTTTAATAAACTTCAGGATGTTTTGTGGAATTCATTCCTTCGTGTTCTGGAGAAAGGTGCTCTTTATTGTGGCCATCCTTTGGTGTCGTCCTTTCTTGTCTCAGTCTTCCCCTCATTCTGTCACATACCTAACTTGCCATCAAGATGCCCTCTGCTACCTGTCATGGACTCTGAGTTTCTCCACCCAGATAACTATGTCTCCCCACCCCCCACCCCCAATACTGGCTACTCTGATGTCACCCTTGCCTTTGTCCTTGTTATTTTCTCCCTGACAGGGACCAGAGAGCTTGTTTGAGCCATGGACCAAGAACAAGTTGTGTGAGTTTGCACTGTTCCCCTCTCCTCCTTTTCAGGTTCCAGCACACATCTCTGCAGATAATAATTCCAGTAATCTGAGCAGTACACACCCGGCCAAATCCTCACTCTTTCTCCTTCTAACTGAAACCCATTGTATTCCATGACATTCCAGCAAAGCTGAACTCTGCTAAGGATGAGGTCTCAGGTACAGGAAATGTCATTTTTTATAAAAAGAACATTTCTCCTACAGGCAAACAGGTTCACTTGGGCCAGTGTGATAGCTCAGCACGTAAACATGAAGATCTGAGTTTGAACCTTCAGCACTCATATACAAGCTGGTCATGGCTGCATGATGCCATAAGTCCAGTGCTGGAGGCAGGTGGCAGGATGGAGAAAATCACTGGTGTTTGCTGGCTGCCTGTCCCCTTCCAGCTTTAGTGAGAGATCATCTCAAGGGAAGAAGCCATGGAGAGACAAGTCAGGGTGCCCAACAACCTCCTCTGCAAAAGTGGGCACACATACCTGCATGCACAGGTATGATTTGCATACACTCTGTAAGCCTCTGGCCCTCGTAGTTAGTGGTACTTACTTGGAGATGCCCCGAGTGAGACACTGAGATGCAGATTGATGTAAAGCAAGAAGTTTACTTTCTGGCGAGTTGGGGTCGACCTTCAATCAGTCCCTCAAGGTGAGTTACTAAGAAGGTGACCCCAATGGCGATTACAAGCAGTTTTTATACTTTTTAGGGGCAGAGGTTATATCAGCAAGGTTACAGTTCAAACTTATTGGCTAAGCATATTTACCTTTAAATCTATTGGCTAGCAAGCATGACACCCATTTGAACTCTACCTGGGACTTTCCAGAGGGTCAGGTAGCTATCGGTCAGTATGTTTTGAGAATTTTTTACTCGAAGATGTTCCTGTGGGTGGAGAATGGAGCTTGGCCTAGCCTTGACCCCAGGAGGGAGGGAGGGGGAAGCTGTAAGGAGGGTGTGAGATTGGAAACCCCTTTGGGTCCCTCAATTCTACCACATACATATACAATAATGAAAATAAAAAGACCACTCACCTTTTCTATGGTTATATCTGTTTTAAAATTACCATGAAAACAAGATTGTAGAGTATTTCAAGTGTCCAATAACATTATTAAGGATGAAGGTAAACACACACATGCGTGCTCACACACACACACACACACACACACACACACACACACACACACGGTGAGGGTGGCCAAGTTGGGGGACTTCTGTTATTTACAGTTGCATTCTCCAAAGTCTCCATAAACACTGAGTTAGCAAATAATTTAGAGAATCATCACTCCTCTGAGAAAATAGGGGCAGTTTCATGCAAGGAACTAGTCCAGTCATGTGTTCATCAACTGGCCAATGTGTAGCTGAGTTTTAGCTTTGTCTGTGAAGACATCTTATTTAATACACGTTGTTTCATTAACACTGCTATATATGGATTTATAAGTCTTTTAAGTTAGGATAGATGGCAGAGTGTTCTATTTAATTGACGAAAATAATGGACTGGGTATTAGGTCTATCTTGTATTTTATAAATTACAAAATGGTAATGATTGTCCTCAATTTATTGCTGAGATAAAAGAGTCTTTTAATTGGACAGAAAGGTGGAAGTGTTGTGGATATCCCTGGTGCTATTTGTATTTTGATGCTAATTCAGTTTCCCCAAGAGGGGCTACCTGGGATGAGATGTGAATCACTTACTCAAGAATTCATATGATCCTTCTAATGAATAAAGAAACCAATCACTGGGTACGTAGATGTAGATGGGACTTCCAGGTCAGAGAGTGGAAGAGAAGAGGCAGGAGAGAGAAATGGGCTTTTGGATCTGGACAGTGGGAGGACAAGATGTAGCTATTAGTGATGCCCTGTTTAGAAGGTAAATCCACCAGGATGCACAACTGGAGGATTTAGATGTAATATAGCTTACAAGATCAGGATTCTAGTTGTTGTGCCCAGCAATTGAGTTACCATTGCCAAACTAAGTTGTGTGGTGTTTTCCTTCACTTAGTGGTTTGACTGGGTTCCAGAGAGAAAGGTACTGTTGCAAAGCAGGAGTTTGCCAGAAGCTCTGCCCAAAAGGCCATGGAATTTGAAAGTGTGGGGCTGGTGTGGTAGCGACCCACCAGTAGGAACTTAGCAAGCAGCGTGGAGAGATTTCAGAGCTCTGAGTCAGTCTGCACAAGATGAGAACAGGCTGGCCATGACCATCAGTGCCTGGCTGGCCGTCCTACAGGGGCTTGCTGACTCAGCGTAAATTGGTGGTGAACCAACGTGTTGGGCAAGAATCCATTAGAAATTTAAGATTATTAGCCTGAGAGTTAGGGTTTAATTTCCTAAGTGGGAGAAAGGTGGAGCTGGGATGAGTCATGTGAACTTAAGTTCAAGAACATTGAAACAAAGAAAGAGAGCTCTGTGGTCCCCTGCTGTGGAAAGAGACAAGATGGCTGCTCTGACTCAGAGAGCCAGAGAATGAAAGTGAAACTGCCTACATCTTGGGGCAGATATTGATTTAACTCTGAATTTATAAAATTGGGATAATTTGCTTCTAGGATACAATTATATACAGATATTTTTCCAAATCAAATCATGTGAGGAATTTTGCCTGTGGTTTGGAACTAGGATAGAGAAAATTAGTCACTGACTCCAAGTAGAGAGGGCATTGATAATTGTCTACTATGAACAGGTATTAATTAATAGAAATCTGTGGCTCCAGATAGAGAGCACAACAGATTGATGGTATAACAGGATATATGCTCTAGGCAGAGAGCTTAACAAGTAAAAACTACCTGCTTCCTATAGGCAGATATTAGTGAAAGTTTGAATTAATTGCTTTAAAGATGGTATAAAGATATATTGCTCTAATAAGTCTTATAGGATACTCAAATTTTGTCTAACGTGGGCTCCATGGGAATTTTGGGTTTAAATTCTGGTTTTACCAGCTGCCTGTTTATAAGTCGTTATAGATAGAATCAATTGTTTTAAAGATGGTGTAATAAGGTCTGTGGATAATTAACTCATATTCTCTAACGTGGGCTCCATAGGAATTTTGGGTTATTGTCCTGACATGACAGATTAAAGAAGAGGCCTGAGAATAGGTTTTTACAATAAGCAAAAGGTTTTTTAGGATAGCAGGGAGATTGTATAAAAACAATTGTTTTAGGGAAGCTTTGAAGTTCTGCAGGATAACTCTCTTTGAACGTGGGCTCCACGGGAATTTGGGTTAATTTCCTGACATGGCAAAATAGAAAAAAACCTAAGAATAGGCACATACAGTATTTTAGTTTACTTCATTTGTTTTGGATTGCTTTAATTTTCAAAATGTGTGTGATTTTAAGTTTTGTGGTTATATTACTCCTCTGGGAGAAAGGTCAAAATAAAGGTTTTTCTGGTTAGTGGCTCAAGGATATGCTGATTTGGGAGAAAGTTTTGTCTTTGCATTTTTAGAAAAGGTGATTAGTGTGTATACATCTTGCAGAGTAATATGGATCAGATACAACAAAGGGAGACCCCCTGAAGAACTAGATTCCAGAGAATCAAACAAAAAAGTTATCTTAATGATACTAAAATTTTGTTTTGAGATATTACAGAATATACAGCCTTGGTGAGTCTCATCAGCAGACATGCTGAACTGACCTGCTTTGAATTCTTGATCTCTTGGAACTTGAGCTGGATCCAGTCAGAACACAGACATCAGAGACTAAAACAGTTGTTGGTATGGCCTTCTTAAGGCCAACCAACTCCCCCATTTTCCCTACCCTTCTCTTCTCCCCTCAAAGATATCTCAGTGCCTATATTCAGTTTAAGAAGTTATGGAGAGTCTTCGTCCCAGTTCCCTTGACTTGAGGGTCTGGAGGGGATTATTCTAGGTTGTCTTTCTGGGGAATGTGGAAATCGTCATAATTGGAACAAGGAGGAAATAGCTAAAATTGATTGTGTAGCAATAATCTCATTTTGTAGAAATCTTTACAATAGTTACTAAGTTGAAGTAATAATTTCTTATTTTGGTACAGAATATATTTTGATACAAAATCAAGGTTTTCATTGGTCTAAATTTCTTGTATTTATACTTCTAACAAGAAGTACGAGGTTTATATCCAGTCCTATAACTTATTATAACCTGATCTGAGATGTTTTAGCCTGTGAGTTAAGGGCCAGACAGCAAATTCATGGCTCTGAGTTTATTGTTAGGGTGTTTGCAGATAATTTAATTAGAAAGAACTGAGAGTAGCTAATAGACAACAGTCCAGATTACTTTACATAGATAGTTGGTTTTCAAAAATGTCAGAAATCCACAGAATGCGGCATTTAATGTTATTTATTCTTTTGTTGTTGAGACATATATGCTCTTATATATGCTCTTCTTTGAATCCCTTTTGTGGATTCAAAGAAGAAATTGGGTGTCTCTATATCCAGGTGAAGTAGTACATTGTGGCTAGGTAGCCACTGGGCACTGCCTACCTCTTCTGCAGACCTATAACATTCTTGAGAAGACACAAGTTATAGGTTAGGACAGCTTAGTTCTGCCAAGACAGAATAAGCTAGTCCTTAATAATTTCTGTTTTTCAAGGTCTATCAGAATATCCATGGCCAGAAGGCTGAAGACTGTGTTCCAACTTCCTGACATACTAGGGCTGTATAGATAGGCAGCTGTCTTTACAATTTGTCTCAGATTTGGAAGTTATGCTAGGCTGTCTATATTTCAGATAATGTTGGTCATTCTTGGATTTCTGATGGGGTTAAAAGACTAGTTATAGCTTCATAGCCAGCCTAGGCTATTTAGCATTTAATACAACAAGAAGCCTGTGATTGGGCAGTAGGTAGGCAGGGATTTTTAGAGACAGGAGAGAGAGGACAGAGAGCGGATGCAAGGAGGATGAAGGAAGAGAAAGACATCTCAGATTCTGAGTGGTTTTAAATAGCCACAGGTAGCTATGACTATCTTATAAGGGATAGATAATTACAGGACAATTTGTCTTATCTAGGTGGGCAATTTATATCAATATCAATTGGCTCTGAGTTCATTGTGTGTGTGGGGGTTGTTGGGGTAAGAATTAACTGATATAAATCTGACATATATTACAAGCCTCTAGAGTTTTGATTTTACTGGTTTACTGGGATTTGGGACTGCTGACCACAATGGGGTGGATAACTGGGAATGTGAGCAGAATCTATAGCAAAAGAATTGTGAGATGGGCAGTCTCTGCTTGAGACTAGCCATGGAGGCAGCAGGGTCGCTGAGGCTGAGAGTAGCTGGCGATAGTGCAGATGGTGTATCTTCAAATATTTCTTGCAACACTAACATCCAAGAACACTATACCTGAAGCCCCAAATCATTTATTTCTCCAGAAGAGTATCCCGCAGTTATAAAAAGGCATGCAGTCCGGTGCATTTGAAATGTGTGTGTGTGTGTGTGTGTGTGTGTGTGTGTGTGTGAGAGAGAGAGAGAGAGAGAGAGAGAGAGAGAGAGAGAGAGAGAGAGAGAGAGAACTATTTTACAATGGGATTATGAGATTGAAACCAGAATGTAGAATGTTGTCCTGATCAGCATCTGGTAAGCATATGCCCGTGGGACGACTCCTTGTTTAGTCTCTCTCCCTGCCCACAAATGATCATACTACATCACAGTATCGACTTGGAAACTATAAAATTTAGTGAGTTAAACAACTAGGGATTTTGTTGTTGTTTAAGCAATATTTCCTTCCTCAATTACTTTAACACATTTCACATAAATCATAATAGAAGATTTGGTGAATCAAACATTTCTTCCTTTACCATAGCAATTGCTTTCACGTCTCTCCCATGCACTTTTCTAGACACATTCACTTATACAGGTTTTTATCATTCCCCATAAATATATACTATCATGCATCTGACTAGCTTCTCTTGCTTCTGTAGCCTATAGATGGTTCATGCTACTGCATATTCCCTGCCAATTTTTAGGTGACTAGTTCCCTAATACTGTATCATGTCAGTAATGATGGAATATACATAATATCATGGTACATCTTTCATCAATATTTACTCCACAGGGATGATCGTCTTTGGCCCCAGAGAAGGGAGTGTACAAGATACATTGTATATATGGCCATAGTCACTTCAGTCTAAATGCAGTCAGAATTCCCAGTCCAAAGTACCATTAAATTGCTTGGACCTTCACACAAAGTTTAGTTCCTTATAATCCAAAGCAGGAAGAATTTCGTGGCCACATTCCTGTGTTCCAGGCAGATGCAATGTGGGTTTCTGTAGATGCTCCTTTCCCACTGGGTAAAGGATTTTTTTTTTAAATGTACAAACAATTTCTTCATTTTGATGGTTGTTTTGCTAACAGACTTGGCTGCTGGGGAAATGTCTTCCTCATTTTCCATAGTCTGGGTACACATGAGTTCTAGGTATGGCTTCTGAGAACAGCTTCTTCCTTGCTCCTCTCCCATGCTGTCAAGTTTCCCCCACACCTCTAGGAAAACATATGGGACTGGGTCCTTCCTCTTTTCTCTTGTAAGTAGTAATGACAGGGAATGGTGGTATATAGCTTTGATTCCAGCTTGCAGGAGGCAGAGGCAAATGGATCTCTGTGAGTTCAAGTTCAGCCAAATTTCAAAAAAAAAAAGTGCTGCTTTTCTCTCTCTTGTTTTATAATCCATAAAACCTTTACCAGGGCTGATGGCACTGTGTGATGTGCAGTGACCTCAGTAACATTTCCTTGGAAACCAGACACATGATCAGGTGCCTTAATAGAAATTCAGTTTTTCTTACTCCATAACATGCTGCTTTTACTTGTTTACTATTATAAATAATTCCACCGCGAATGAGCTTTTTTCTATATATGATTTCATACATGTGTGGAATGTTACATGAGTTCAAGTGAAATTAATTAATATGCCAAAGGTTTCTATTTCTTTCAGTGAAAATAGATTTTTTTCTCATATAGTATATCCTGATTATTATTTTCCATCCCTCTACTGTCACAATTCCTCCCCATGTGCCCTTCCAACCATATCTATCCCTTTCTGTCTCAAATTAGAAAATAAACAGGTTTCTGAGGGGTGATGACTATAGAACCCAGGGTGACCAGACCAGGAGCAGCCCCACCCACAATGGGCTAGGCCCTCCCACATCAATTACAAATTAAGAGAATGTCCTTCGGGCTTGCCAACAGCCTGATCTTATGAAGGCATTTTTTTCCCCCTCAACTGAGGCTCCTCTTCTCTGATGATTCTAGTTTGTGTCAAGTTGACATAAAACTATCCAGAACAGATGGAAACATCACGTTTAGGGCTGAGTGTTCCAATGTCTCTTGCTGTAAACATATTGTCAGGCTCTAGGTCTCTCTGTCTTTGTTCTCATCTGCTGCAGGAGGACATCTCTGATGTTGGCTGAGTACTAAGTATATCTATGAGTATAGTAGAATGTCATTAGGATTCATTTTATCACTAAATTCCTTTAGAAGGACAGTAGTATTTGGTTTTACCCTTGGTCCGGGCTATCTAGTTTCAGGTTCTTAAAGCAGTTTATGGTTCCATCTCATAGAGTGGGCCTCCATTCAAATCAGATACTTGTTCAGCTTACTGGCTTCATTCAAATTATTGTCACAGGAAAATGCTTTCTTAACAGAACACCATTAGTACAGACACTAAATCAACAACAAATAAATGGGACCTCATAAAACTGAAAGGCTTCTGAATGCCTGGCAAAGAATAGCATCAGTCAAAATGGCAGCCTACAGGATTGGGAAAATTTTTTACCAATTGCATATCCAATAAAGGGCTAATATTCAAAATATATAAAGAACTCAAAATAGAAAAAAATAAAAAACTCAATTAAAAATTGGGCTCAGATCTATAAAGAGAATTCTCAAAAGAAGAAACTCAAATGGCTGAGATACACTTAAAGAAATGTTCAACATTATTACCCATCCAGAGGAAATGCAAACCAAAGCTACTTTGAGATTTCACCTTCCACCTTCAAGAATGTCCAAGATCAATGGAATAAGTGCCAGCTGGTGAGGAAGTGAAGTTATGGAGGCACTCATCCATTGTTAGTGGAAGTTCAAACTTGTACATCCACTGTGGAATTCAGTGTGGCACTTACTCAGGAAGACAAATAGCAATCTACCTAAAGATCCACTTATACCACTTTTGTACATATACCCAAAAGATACTCCATCCTACTACAGAGACCCTTGATCAACCATATTCACTGATGATCTATTACTAATATTCAGAAATTGGAAATAACTTAGATGATGTCCTTCAATAGAGGAATACATAAAGAGAATGTGGTACATCTACTCAATGAATATTAGCTGTTGAATCAATGATAACCAAGCTACAATCCTTAGAGAAGGGACTGATTACCATTGATTTAACAGCCAAAATCCACATATAAACAAATACATATTATATTTGTCTGTCTGAGTCTAGGTTACTCGTTTGGGATGATTCTTTCTAGTTTCATTCACTTACCTGTGAATTTCATGATTTCACCTTTTTAACATCTGAGTAATATTCTATTATGTACCACATCAAAATAAAGCTAATACCTATATATCAACCTCTACATTTTGTATACGTTCTAAAGTTGGTTAAAATGACTGCAATATTTCTCTGTTAGTTCATATGAACAATGGCAGTCAGTACCCATGAGTATAGAATAGTTACACAACTCAATTCTATAGTGAGCCTATAATTTATGTCCAATAGTATGCTCCCTTGAACTATTTAAAGCAAAAGAAAGATTCTTTCCTCTCTTCCTATGAAACCTATGGGACCAAGACTGAGAATGCTGACTTCAGACATTTTACTGTATTCAAGAACTCTTAGTTCTAAGTGATCAAAATAAATAAAATGCTGATTCTTTTTATTGATGACAATGAGTTCTGTCAAAAGCTTTCCAAGGATAGAATAATATACTATATGTTCTACCTAAACCTCAACTGTCTTTAAGGTTCTTTTCCAGATAGAACCCCACTAGTGCTCCTTCATGAACTGTCTTTTTTCTGTTAACCCTGCTCTCAAGGTCCTTAGAGTGGCTATTAAATTGCAGAACATTGCAGGCCCACAATGATGACTTGAAAGCGGACAGTAAATAAAGAAAGAGAAAATTTATTGTGTGAACTTTTGAAATGTTGGATATAACTAAAGCTTTCTTAGTATAAGTTATAAATGTGTGTAGAAATGTAAAAATGAGGATATAAAACTTACATTATTTAGTATATCAATACTAAATATGTTTAGAACTTAATCTGATATGATGGGTTTGGGATGTGTGTGTGTGTGTGTGTGTGTGTGTGTGTGCACACGGGTGGGGGGATACACATGTGTGCATGTGCATATGGAAGCCAGATGTGGACATCTGGTGTCTTCTACTTCAAATTTCCATTTATTGTTTTTTAGGTAGGGTCTTTATCTGAACCCAGAAATCATTGACTGGCTAGCCAATGAGCTCTAGGTATCCTCCTGTTTGCCACGCCCATACCCATAACCACTAGGCTCCCAGATCCATGTGACCACAGTAGGCTTCTACTTGGGTGCTGGGCATCAATGTTCATTCCTAATGCTTGTGAAGTAGGCATTTTAACCCACTGAGCCATCAGCCCAATGGGTTATGTTTTGATTAGATTTATTTTGATGTTAAAATATTAACTCTGTTGGGAATTAGCTGTGTCTTTGCTCTTTCACAAAGCATAGATTGACCATTTGCCTTCTTACAGGAAGGGCATCATTATCACGTTGGGGAGCTGCCACTATGGTGTCTAGTTTTGATCACTCTCAAGCATTTCATCACTACACTTTGAAGTTCATGAAATAACTCAAAGAGTGCTTTCAAAGGGAATATCTCACACTCTCTAGGCAAGCATTTTTCTTTTTGCCACATGATTTTACCTTATGTATATTGGTAAGTTCACTCTCAGTACAATCCTACAGCCATGTCACTCAAGAGAGGGCCAGAATGAGCGTCTCCCAGGCAACGGTTTCCTGCAGCTTTCTCTGTACTCACTCAATGTTCTGCCCTCTTAATGTCTTTGTTACATCCTCACTTAGGTTCCCTTTGGTGATTGTTCAGTTGCATAAATTATCTAATAGACTCATCAGGGGAAGAGAAGGAAGAACCACAGGCAGGGCTGGCTCCCTGGGTGAGGCCTGTGGACAGATTGTAGTGCTCAGTTACTGAATGTCAGAGGAATGCTATGATTGGTGATCGGTCAGGGATTTCACTGCACATCTGGTATTTGTACAATGGGTGTGGGCTAAAGAGCAAAGATGCAGATCATACTGCATACAATTAGTCATCTACAACAAAAATGGTGGAGAATTATCTTCACTAACCTGCGTTGACTGAAATTCATGTATGTGGGCACACTGCAGGCAAGGCCTATCTTGCTATATTAATAAAAACCATGAATGTGTTTATTCACAAGCACTGCCATTTGGAAAGAAGCATACAGCTCCCTTTTCTAAATATAGTTTAAAAATGAGGAAGAAAAACATTGACCAAATACTAGGATCACATAATAAATCGATCATTCCTTGAGCCAGAGTATTATCACATAATATGCCACCCCTTACACAAAGCTTTCTGAGTCAGGCATTTTTCTAAGAACTTTCCAACTATTATCTGTTTAATCACCTTAACAACAATGAGATAGCTATTGCCATTTTTCCCTTCTTAAAGATGAAAATAGATCTCTTGACCAAGGTTACACTGCATGCAAAATCCATAGCAACTTAAAAACCAAAGAGTTCAGCTTTGGAAGATCTATGGTCAACCACTGCAAGTGGCCACCTTGTCTCCTGGGCCTGTGTTGCTAATTCTGCAAAGCAACACATTACCTGGTTATTGCTCCTTTAAACAGAGCTAGTCTTCCCTCGCTTATTACCATTTATGACTACGGATTTAAAAATCAATATACCGAGCTGAAGCTGGGCACATTGGAGATTACTGAGGCTCCACAGAGCTCACAGGAAAGTTTATTTAGAGTGATGGTGATTTCCAAGGGTTAGAGGGAGCTTTCCTGATGGTCTGATGAGTGGGTTTGGACACTCAGAAGGTTGGGTTCTAAGTAAAAACCTCCTCCTGAAGGACATACAAGCAGCAGTCACCCACGGGTTGAGATGGTTATGTCCCACTCGCACCCACTTTGTGAAGAAAACCCTCAAACCTGCTCTACTGAAACTTGAATGGCAAAGGTTTGATATTAGCCTTGCAGAAATGCACTCCTCTGTCCACTGACCTGAACATCATAAACATAAATCTCAATGCCCCTGATAAACATTCTGGTAAATAGAAACAGTTGACAGAACATACACCCACCCTACACCCCACCCCTGTTTTTTTTTTTTTATTTCCTGTTAAAAAAATATGTTTGGAGATTACCAATAATCAAATTTAATCTGAGTCCTCGGCATTGTAGCTGGAGATTAAAACAGTTGTTTATTTTTAAATCTTCTTATGTTTCCTTGTCACTTCCTGAATGCCAGCTTGATGCCTAGCAACAGCCAGCCCTCCTGCTTTCTCTGCTCTCCTCTTCTCTCTCAGACAAAGAACAAGGAAACATCAAAGGTTATGAGGGTTGGTACTAGAAATAACTTATTTCATGTGGCAACATGAAAGATCTGGGAGAAGGCCATTCATGAAGATGGAGGAGCAGGCAGACGAAAGTTCACTCTTTCTGCCATCTTGATTCACTTTTTGATTCTGCTTCCAATGGCTGATGAGCAGAGCATCAAAATCTATGCAAGGTACCTTGGTTCCCAAATAAGTGCTTTTAAAAAGAGTATAAAAAGGATGAGACAAACAACGAAGAAAAATTAAAGAAATCTAGCACAGTGGTATTATGTAATTGTCGTTCTGACAGAAACTCAATGATATGGAAGATAGGCTTATGGACATGTCTGTGGGAATAATTTGATTGTAGTAATTGAGGCAGGAAGCCCTGCCCTGGGCACCATTCCTAGGCTGGAATCCTGAAGTGAGCAACAGCACACACTCATTGCTCTCCTCTTAAGACTTCGGATGGCTTGTGACCAGTGGCACTATGGCCAGCTTCCTTGAATTCTTTCTGCCTCGATTTCTCTGAGATGGTGGACTGAAGACCCTGAAGTCTGAGGAGAATGCACCCTTTCCTCCTTAAGTTACTTATGTCAGGGAACTTTATTATGGTAACACAGAGGAAAGAAGACAAGTGTAAAGAGTACAGGGACTGAAGGCAAGAAGGACCTGTATGCTCCAGAGCCAAATCTATGATGTCAACAACACTCTTTCCATAGGAAGAGAGGGCTCATGGAATGATCTTTGCACTTGGTTTGCACTTAGAATGTGTACAGTACTTAAGTCTGGGACATTCCATATTGAGAATTTTAGGGTTGCTCCTCTTCTTCACTGCCTTCCCTTTCCCCTTCCTCCTTCTCCTTTTCCTTCTCTTCTTCTCCATGTTCCTCTTCTTCCTCCTTCCTCCTCCTCGTCTTCTTTCTTCTCATCATCTTCCCCTCTTCCCTCTCCTTCCTCCTCCTTACTTTATTATTATTATTATTATTATTACTATTACTATTGTTCAGGTCTAGGCTAAAATGCCCTTTCAAAGAGGATTTCCATGTTTATCTAACACAGTTGTTTTTTTCTTAATTCATCTTTATCATTTGTCCCATTTAATTTTCTTGGTAGCACTAAACAATTTGTCATTCTCTCAGTCTGCAAATTTTGTCCTATCGGCTGCTTTGCCCACAGAAAAGCAGAAGCTACACAAGGGCAGGAATCTTTTCTTTCTTGGTTACTTATGTATACCAGAAGCAGTGCCTTGTACATGGAATAGCTATTTTGAGAGTGGATACATGATGATGTATCACTTTGATACACCATCAATGCTCATACACAGTGCTTAGTATGCATCGGTCATTTTGATAATCCATCCATGAGTGTATGCATGTGTGCATGCATGTGCATGCTGTTTCTTTTTTTTAGTACTAGGAAATAAACCCATGGCATGCTAAATAAACACGCAACCACAGAGCTAACTCCAAGCAAAGTTGTTCTGTTTTAGATGTAAGTGAGAGTGTAAAACTGATTACATTTTTAATAGAAATGTTGATTTGGATTTACAGTTGTCCACCTTTGTTTCCAGTTGCTACTGCAATAATTTCTATAAACTTGGCCCTACAGCACAATTTTACTTTATAATTTTCTGACAGGGATTCTCCAGGCTCCTGTTGCTTGCAAAGGTGTAGATATAAGTGTATTCTTTTTAGAAGACAGGAATATCTGTGGCTTTGCTTTCTCCAGCTTCCGGATGCTCCTGTCTGTAGGTGCCAGGTCTAATCAGATCTTCCTCATGTAGCATCTCTCTGACCCCCAGCTCTCTACCCTACTATCTACTTCTGTTTCTCAAGACCCTTATAATTAATTACTTTAGATTCATCCACATAATCCAGAAAAATTTTACCATCACAAGAGGTCTGGCTTAACATCTGCCTAGTACTGTTTAGATATAATGGAACAGATTGAAACATGCTGAGAATTAGGCTATTGGACTGGTTGGTGAAGTTATGTTATCCACCATATTCTCACTTGGTATGATTCCAGGAACAAATTATACTTGTCTGGAACAGTACTATGGAAACTATATCTCTGATGCTTCAAACATGCACTTTGCGATTATGTTCTAGAGAATAGTTCCCTATACATAATCTTCTCTCCTTTTCTCATCTCGTAACTGTGGTCTGAATGCATGAACAATACCATTTTTCATAATCTAAGCCATGAGTTTATACTAATAGCTCCTCCACATACAAGCGACCTGAAATTAAGCAGACATCGATGTCTTTGGACAAGCTAAAAATCTACTTCCGTTGCTGGTAGAAGATAATTATAATCAGAGATAAGTACATTCCACTCTGATCAGCAGAATGAATGCATCGTATACAGAGATATATTTCCGTGGGAGCCAAGTGAGTTACAGCACTGTTAGAAGGAAGACTAAGAGTACAAGGTGAAAGAGTGCTGTGGACTCCAAGAGCTACATGTACCACAGATAATGCTCTTCATTTTCATAGAGTAAATTAGCCTGTACAATTAAACAAACCTGGGGCCTAACACAGTAACTTGAAGCCTATATATCCTATCTTCCTGAGTGCTGTTGTTGTTTCTGGCATTCGTTATAAAGACATTCTTACTGTATTTGCACAGCATGTGACAGTGTTCCTAGCAGACTGTACAGTGCTGTCAATGAATAATGCCCTCCAAAACTCTGAACCCTGTGAGTTCATGTCTAATAACTTAATCAGCAATAACTGTTCCCCTGTTCTCTATTTAAGATTACAACCGAGTTGTAAATAAACTACTGGCAGCAGGACTCAGTCCGCACTAATAATTATGACTGCAAGACCTGCAGGTTCACACAGTCCCTGGAAACATCAGAAACAATGCTGGTCAATAATATTTTTTAAAGGTGATCAGCCTTAAACAGGGGCACACAAATGTTCTCAAATCTCATGTTCTTTTAATTGAATCATTCACCACTTGCCTCCAGTCTTGCCTGGGATTCTATCTGTGAGAAGTTAATATTCCAGAAGAATGAAAAACATCTCACTGCTGACCCTTCTCATGGGGAGTCATCCTCTATTTGTGATGGAAGCTGGGCTATTTTTCATGTCAGTGCTGTGTCATTTAGGGAGCTTCAGGAGAGATCAGTGACCTCAAACTTGCGTTTTACAGTCCAGTGAAATAGCACTCTCTCAAGAGACTCCTCTACTACATTTTCCCAGATCCCATGTTGAAACACTCAGGCAAAATTCACAGGACAGTAGGTGTTTCTTAAACTCTCGAAAATGGGGTCATTCTCAGGAACTACTGGCTAGTTTGATACTCTCTCGTGGCCATCTTTCAAATCCATGCAAGTGTGAAGCACCTTTTCCATGAGATCACCAAAAGCACTGGTGAGTATTTGACCTATAGCTTTTCAAGAAAATACAAACAATGGGTAAGAGAAGATGACAGAGAGAGTCATGGTCAGAGTGCTCCCCTATGAGGACTGTAGTGAGCCAGGTGTCTGGCACTGAAAGAGATGGGAAAGACCCTTCTCTGGGCTTCACTCAGCCCCAGCATCCCACCAAGACAAAGCAGCTTCCTAGGTCTGTGAAGATGAAGACCACCAAGATGAAGATCAGGTTAATCTGTCCTAGCACATGAGGTCAAAAGTGTTGGCAGGGCACTGCTCCCTCTCAAAGCTCTAAAACACAGTCCTTCCATCCCTTCCAGCGGTGGATGTGTCAGTCTTCTACAGGTTGATGTATCAGTTCTGTGCTTCTGCTTTGGTCTTGACATGGTGGCTTTCTTCTCTGTAGCTCTGAAGCAATCAAAATCCTATCTTGCCCTCACTCACTTTTTCTCCCCTTTCCACCCATGTGTGTACAAGTACTTGTGCATTTGTATGCAAAAGCCAAAGCTTATATCAGATGTCAACTTCTAGTCTATCACATTCCATTTTACATTTAAAGATTATTATTTATTATTGTTAGTGTGAATCTGCATCTGTGGAGATCAAAATATGACGGTGAAGTTGGGTCTGTCCTTCCACAGTTTCCCAGGGTTCAGATATTGAACTCTGGTTCTCTGGATCATGTGGCAAGCTCTTTGTTGACTAAACAGTTTGTCTAGCCCCTCCTGATTCTTTCTCATAGAGACACCAGTTCCATCATTTCTTCATAGAGGTGTTTCATCTAATACCCCTGTAAAATTCCAGCAGACAAATGATGCTAGGCTACTGGAAGAGACTGTATTTGCATAACTTCTGAGTCTCCCTTTTGCATGTGTGCTCCCTGAGCCTCACAGGGAATGATGGAAATCAAGCCTGGAGGCTCCTGTGCCCAGGCTCTCTTTCCTCCCTGCTGTGCCTGCTTCCCACCAGCCAAGCTTTCTCACAGCAGGACTCCAGGAAGGCTGGCTGCATTCTGGCTCCCCACCCCTGGAAAGAGGCAGAGTTATCTCTGAGGCTCTCCCTCCTTCCCTGGAGGACACTAAAGCCTCTGCTGAGCCTACAAACTAACAAGAAAAGCTTGGCTTTTGCGCATGTTTGTATAGAATCCACTTTTACTTTGACTAAAGAGGTAATATAAGATTTAAAAATAAATACCTCAGAATCTTAAAACCCTGAGCAATCCTAGCTGATCTATCCTCCCAGAGGAAGCCACGTTTCTGTTTAGATGAGTTATCCAGCAGCCTTTCTCTTTGGAACATATAATCTACCCTTTGCAAACAATTAGGACAAGATTGCACAGATTGCTTCCTCCCCCTGGCTCTCTGGCTTACAAGTATAATTATCTGACCTCACACCTATGAAACCACAGAGTCTCTGTAACTCACTGTTTCCCGTTAGCTCTCCTAATTCTCTCCGCAAGCCATTCACTAAAGTCTCTCTAGAACAGAGGAATAATGGCTGCTTGCTAGTTCACATTATGTGTGTCTGTAGATAACGCAAGTAATTCTATATTATAGATATGTCAGGTGGCACTCATAATGATATAATTTTAGTTACAAATCTACCTGAATAGCTCTGATAGTTGCTGCTTAATCAAAACACTCTTGCTGTATTCTTATTGAGATACATATATAAACCCTAAAAATCTTCTAGCAGTTTCCAATGTTACTATCTGTTTTATCAAACTCTTCAAACTGTGGATTAATCATCTCAGCTCCAACTAAATTGAAAAGCAGACAGTATTGTCTTATTGGATTTTAATCTGCACATCTTTAATTACTGGTGAGGTTAGAGATTTCTATGTATATTTATAAATTAATATCTTTCTTCTGTAATTGAGCCCTGAAATTAGTTTTTTTTTTTCTAGTGGGAGTTTCCCCTTAGTACTTTCAATTTAATAATTTATTTAACTGATTTATATTGAGTGTTTATAATGTGGGAGACAGTTGGCTTGATTGAGAGAAAGAATATTGAACAGATAGGATTGGTAAATGCTATTACCTTGTAGAAAATTACATTTGTTTCCTTGTTAACTTATACAATCTTTTTATGTATTGAGATCACTAACCACTCATGAGAACTCAACAATATTCCTATTAATTTTTCATTTTCAAAATTTGGGGTATGGTTGCTTTTTTATAGACATTTAGAAAGAAAATCTACATTTTTTGAGAAGGGAAAGAAGAAATGTTCTACTTAATGAAAAACTCCCTCATTCTTTGATTTGCCTGCATTTTGTTCTTTTGTAATAAAATTTTTGTTTGGATTTTATTTTGTTGCATTTCATGAGATTTAGAATTGTATATTTTTTAATTTTTTTCTCTTTATTAGATATTTTCTTCATTTACATTTCAAATGTTATCCAGAAATTTCCCCTTACCCTCCCGCATCCCCGCCCTGCTCCCCTACCTACCCCCTCCCACATAATGTCCCTGGCGTTCCCCTGTACTGGGGCATATAAAGTCTATATGACCAAGGGGCCTCTCCTCCCAATGATGGCCAACTAGGCCATCTTCTTCCATATATGCAGCTAGAGACATGAGCGCAGGGGGAACTAGTTAGTTCATGTTATTCTTCCATCTATAGGGTTGAAGACCCCTTCAGCTCCTTGGGTACTTTCTCTAGCTCCTTCCTTGGGAGTCCTGTGTTCCAACTAATAGCTGACTGTGAGCAATCACTTCCGTGTTTGTCAGGCACTGGTATAGAATTGTATATTTTTATGAATCATAACCATTTGCGTGACAAGTATTAGTGATCCATCATGTTTACAGTGTTTAGTGATAAATCAGATATATCAGCCACCAACATCGTAGCTTCCTCTACTGTCCTTGTTAGGTTTAAGTGTCAAGTTCACAGTCTACATGCATCTCAGAGAGTGTCAGCTGAGGAACTGCTTACGTTCAATTGGCCCATGAACATGTCTGTAGGGAGATTGGCTTGATTGTTAATATAAGAGAGCCCAGGTCATTATGAGTGCCACCAGTCCTGGGCAGAGGCTCCTGGGCTGTCATAAGAAAGCTAGTTAAGAATGAGCATGCGAGCGAGCCAGCTAACTATTCTGCATGCTTCCTGCTGCACTGCCTGTACTGCAGAGTACCTTGGCTGGCAGTGTGCACTGGCAAGCGGGCCTGAGTTGACTTTCTGCCTTCACTTTCCTCATTGATGGACCTTGACTTGGAGTTGTAGGCCAAATGAGCCTTGCTTCTCATAAGTTGCCCTTGAATCATGGTATTTGTCATAGCAGCAGAAATGAGGCTAAATAAAACATACACCATTCTTGCTCTGTGTCTTCCTGGGTCAATATTATACACTTTACTACAAAAGGCTTTCTTTTGTGTTTTAATATATATCACAGCAAATTTTAGTTCATTTGTCCTCTCTCTCTCTCTCTCTCTCTCTCTCTCTCTCTCTCTCTCTCTTTCTCTGTGTGTGTGTGTGTGTGTATGTGTATGTGTGGTGTGTGTGTGTGTATGTTTGTATGTGTGCGTATGTGTGTGTATGTGTGTGTATGTGTGTGTGTATGTGTGTGTGTATGTGTGTGTGTGTATGTGTGTGTATATGTGTGTATATGTGTGTGTGTGTGTGTGTGTGTGTGTGTGTGTGTGTGTGTGTGTGTTTTACTAACTTCATATTTCTGATTCAGACTCAAAATTTCCACTGGCATTTTAACTGAGATATGTTGTAGTAAATATTTAATTTCAAATCAGGTTTCTACCTTGCCCTTGATTATTCATTTTCCTGACAAAAGACACACAACTTTTATTTTTATAGTAAGCCTTAATCAGCCCTATAGCTGGGCAGATATCTACCCTCTATGTTATTACAAGCCGTTTCCTCTTCAATAACCTGAAATTATAACTTGCTGTGTTCCATCTAGGCTGCTCTTAACTGCCAGCCCTCTCGACCATGTATTCAGAACTCACTTATTCCATGGCAGTTTCCTCCTGTCTTCACCTTTTCCCTCCTGTGTGGTCTTCTCAGACCCAAAGCCCGGGGAACCTAAGAACTAGCCTAGCTCTCTTCTGCCCAGATATTAGCTGTAGGCACCTTTATGCACCAATCAGGGATAGCTTGCAGGGCAAGGTTACAGAGCATCACTTGCATATGTCACTTGGATACATGCAGAATCTCTCATCCCTTTTCCTAGGAGGGAGGAGGCAATCTGGCCTTGGGAGCCAGCATGTAGCATTAAAATAGAAGAAAAAGACAAAACCTCAACAGGGATAGGCAAAATTTTCAATTTGCTGAGGCTCTTAGCAAACAGGACAACTGGTAAGATATGTATAGGACCTGAGGTTGTCATCCCAACATCAGGGTGCTGAGGCCAAAACCCACCTGCCCCTGGAAGGCATCCCGTTAGATGCAGCAGACAGCATCGGTCAAGGGGCCTGACTTCCTGGCAGGTCTTCCTCAGAAGCTTATTTCCAAAGCTTTTGAATTATTAACTTTTTGTTCTCATTTTCAAGTGGCAACTGAAGAGTAACAGGATATAATTTAATTTATATGTAAATGAAATTAGTTTTTCATTTATATTAGAGTTGAAGATTAAAAAAAAAAAGACTCTTGGTCTGGATTATTAGAAGCAAAAAGACTGAGAAAGAATGATTTTTCTTTCATTGACCAAAGATAGAATCCTAAATTATATTTGTGTTTCCTAATTTAATGGCCTGGTTACATGGAATCAGACTATAACATTATCTAAAAATATAAAGAGTTTTCCTACTCAGCAAATTTTAGTCTATTTTTCCCATTAAAAGCCTGTGGATTCTTTAACTCACAAAATTTCTTTTGTTCCCCAATTTTTTATTAGATATTTTCTTCATTTACATTTCAAATGCTATCCCGAAAGTCCCTCATACTATCCCCCCCCCACTCCCCTACCCACCAACTCCCACTTCTTGGCCCTGATGTTCCCTGTACTGGGGCATATAAAGTTTGCAAGACTTATATTGCCTCTCTTCCCAATGATGTCCTACTAGGCCATCATCTGCTACATATGTGGCTAGAGATATGAGCTCTGGGGGTACTCGTTAGTTCATATTTTTGTTCCTCTTATAGCGTTGCAGACCCCTTTAGCTCCTTGGGTACATTTTCTAGCTCCTCCATTGGGGACCCTGTGATCCATCCTATAGATGACTGTGAGTATCCACGTCTGTGTTTGCCAGGCACTGGCATAGCCTCACAAGAGACAGCTATATCAGGGTCCTTTCAGCAAAATCTTGCTGGCATATGCAATAGTGTCTGCATTTGGTGGCTGGTAATAAGGACACATGTTCCACTATGTTCATAGCAGCCTTATTTATAATAGCCAGAAGCTGGAAAGAACTCAGATGTCCCTCAACAGAGGAATGGATACAGAAAATGTGGTACATTTACACAATGGAATACTACTCAGCTATTAAAAACAATGAATTTATGAAATTCCTATGCAAATGGAAAGATCTGGAGGGTATCATCCTGAGTGAAGTAACCCAATCACAAAAGAACTCACATTATGTACACTCACTGATAAGTGGATATTAGCCCAGAAACTTAGAATACCCAAGATACAATTTGCAAAACACATGAAACTCAAGAAGGAAGACCAAAATGTGGACACTTCACCCCTTCTTAGAATTGGGAACAAAACACCCATGGAAGGAGTTACAGAGACAAAGTTTGGAGCTGAGACGCAAGGATGGACCATCCAGAGACTGCTGCACCCAGGGATCCATCCCACAAAATTTCTTTTATCCAGACACCGTGTCCATATCCTAATCATAGTATTTTTTCTCAGCCATTTTAGGAGGTCCCCAATCCTTTAGAAGCATGGTAGAAAACGTGTGCATCCTTTCCCAGTACCTGATAGAGTCACTTGCCTTTCCATTGCTTTATTTGAAGTTAAAAATAATTCTAAAATTTCTTACTCCCCCCCCCCCAAATCATTCACATCCTAATTCTTCTAGTACGACGCCCCTGTAGGCATGAACTAATCTTGTATGAAGCATAGCATCTGTGTTTGAGATGCAGGGCCATGCAACTAAGCCGGTAGAGCACTGCTTGATGCTTGACTGAATAAGTCAATTCTCAGGAGCATTCCATAAAATCCTTTTACAAAGTGGATTTGAACAGGTGGCTTGAGCTTAATGTTACCCATAAGCAGTCTGATCTGCTTTAAATCTAGAAATCCTTCAAAGGCACATATGCTCTAGGCTTGCCCTGCACCAGGATCTTAGTTTGATTAGAAAGTGGTGGGACTTTTATGGGGAGGGGTCTACCAGGAAGAGGATTGTGTGGCCCTGGTGCTTGTGTTGGTTTCTCTCTTTTTCTGCTCCCTGAACTTTGCCCTGAAGAACATTCTCTTTCCATGATATGCTACACTGCCACAAACTTAAACGTAAAAAAATTAGATACAAGGGATTCTGCGCCATTCAAACCTGTGAACAGAAGTGGATCAATTCCTTTATAAAGTTGATTATTTTAAGTATTTGTTAGATATTTGTTAAATAAATATTTATCTAGAAACATATGTAGGTATCGTAATGACTATTAAAGTTTTTAATGGCATACTGGTGTATATACAGTCTATTAATTTTATAGTAGTTTTTATTTTTAATTATTCACTTTACATCCTGCTCATTGGTCACCTCCCAGTCAACCCCTCACAATTCTTCCTCTATCTCCCCGTTTTCCTCTGAGCAGGTGGGGGTCCCCTGGGTTTCCCCCAACCTTGGCACTTTAAATATCTATGAGGCTGGGAACATCTGCCCCACTGAGGCCAGATTAGATATCTTAGCTAGAAGGACATATCATATATACAGCAACTGCTTTGGGGAGAGCTCCCGCTCCAGTTGTTCAGGACTCACATGAAAACCAAGCTACAAATCTGCTATATATACATGGGGAGGCTGAGGTCCAGATCCTGTATGTTCTTTGGTTAGTGTTTCAGACTCTGAGAGCCCTAAGGGTCCAGGTTATTTGACCCTGTTGGTCTCCCTGTGGCATTCCTATCTCCTTCAGGGCCTGTAATCCTTCCTTCTATTTTTCCCATAAGAGTCTTCAAGCTCCATCCACTGTTTTACAGTGAGTATCTGCATCTGTATCAGTCAGCTTCTAAACAGAACCTCTCAGAGGACAGCCATGCTAGGGCTCCTGTCTGTAAGCAAAATAGTATCATTAGTAGTGTCAGGAATTGGTGCTTGCCCATGGGATGGGTCTCAAGTTGGGCCAGTTATTGGTTGGCCATTCCCTCAGTTTCTGCTCTATCCCCAGTCCTGGCATCTCTTGTAGACAGCATACATTTGGGGTCAAAAGTTTTGTGGGTGGGTTGGTGTCCTTTTCACTGGTGACTTTAAGGTATAGATTATCACCCCATTTCAGACAAAGAAGCAAGGATATATGGGAATGACATGACTTCCCTCAAAATATTGATAAAATCAGTTTTCAAATTTCTTTATCTGGCTTCTAAATTTGAATTGATTATCATTATTTAATATCACCCCCCAAAACACTGTGACCCAAATATTGGCCAATAGCCTGACCCTGCTTACTGTCAGGCCAGTTGTTATTAATTAACATAGCAAAATAGAACTCAAAGAAGGTTGTGTAGGCAAGACTTACGCTTCTTCTTGTCCTTAATGTTATCTACATTTAGTAAGTCCTAATTTAGAATTTCCAGATGTAGCATAGAGAAACAAAGGGTACCCAGGAAAAATATTCTAATTTTCAGTAAATATACATTCTAATTTTTGACATTACTTAAAAAGCTGTGTGTATGTGTATGGAGCATGCACAAGCTAGAGCACATATGTTGAGGTCTGAGAGCAAGTTGAATGAATTAGTATTCTCCTACCATATCTTTCAGGGATCAAACTCAGATCTTCCAGCATGTAAGTAAATGTCTTCACCCACTGAGCCATCTATCTGGCTCTATGTTTAATATAAATATGTCTATGTAATGTTTCAGTCTAATTAAAATGAAAATGTTTACTGCTCACCTGTTTCAATGAAGATGTTAGAAGTTGAACTAGCTCTCCTGTATCATGACTATTTCTTTGTGGATATTCAGTCTCAGTGATCAAATTGGAAGGCCAGGTGGGCACAGCAGTTCTAGCTGAGGGCCAAAGTCAATCCTAGATGCTGCCTTTTTGATAGCCTTGGAGCTAACATTGTGATTCAGCCAAAAAGCATGCTTCCATGTAAAATCAGTTACCAAGTCAGCTTCCCACTACTGACTTCTCAGTGACCTTGAAAAATATTGTCCTTTGAGCCATGCCAAGTCAAAATCATGCAGAGTGTTGCCTAATTGATGAATTGCATTTAAAAGCAGCCAGCTCTATCTTATGAGCCTTGTGTTGGTCACATCAGCAACTGCTCAATAAATAACTTGTTGGGTGATTGACTGAGGGGATGTTGTTAAAAAAAAAAAAAAGCACTGGATAATTTTCTTTGCTGTATGACCAGATGTCCTCTACAAGGGTGAGCTCAGCAGAGCACAGCGGGGCAACAGAAAGTAATCAAAGAAGCTGCTAAAAATTATTCAGTGAGAGGAAGAGAGAAGACCACATCCTCTGCATCCCAGGCTGGATGTATAGGCCCTAGAAATGGAATCTTCACAGCAGTGAGTATGGAGAGAGCTGTGCAGGATTACACGTTTCTAGACTTGGATTTTGGTATTCAGCCCATAACCCTGAGTGAGCCCTTGGGGAAGTTTATTTCTATTGTACCTGGAAGTTGGCCTGAATAAAATTTAAAGTCTCTCCTGTTCTTTAGTTTTATGAATTTTTTTTTTAAATCTGGGATGAAACAGGCAATTATAGCCTATCTCTACTTAGGTATTGACTTGCTCTTTTATTTCTTAACTATTCTAAACAGAATACATACTTGAAAATCCAATGCCAATTTCTTACCAGTGTTCTTAGTCCTGTGAGAGTTCAGCTAATTAAGCTAATCAGCATACTCTAGAGCCAATATAAGCCAGCCTTCATATATTCGCTCATTTTTAAAATTCAGTGAAGTCGAGGTTTTAGTCAGTAAGTAATATTATTAAAAATTGACTGTCAATTATGCGCTGAAAGAGGGTCCCACCTTCAGGTTCTGGTCTACTTAAAGCACTAAGAATGTAAACAAGAAGTTTCAACTGTTTGTGACAAATGATATTATGTTCTTTAGGAAGAACTATTGTAGCTTAGAGAGTGAGTATCTCCTGGTTGGTCTCCCACAGAAGCCCAAGATAGGAAATTGCCATACAATAGAGGTATAAGAAGCTTTTCATGCAGAAAACATGAGGCTATTTAGCAGTAATATACACATAGACTTGAGGGTGCATGGGGATGGATGACCAGATTCGATAGCTTAAAACAAAACAAAACAAAACAAAACAAAACAAAACAAAACAAAACAAAACAGACAAACCCTACAGAATAGAAAAAGAGAAATGAAATGAAGAAAATAATAGAGAAGGGCTGGAGAGATGACTCCGAGGATAAAATGCTTGACATCAAATAGGATGACCTGAGTTCAGTCATCAGAATTCACATCACAGGAAACAAACAAAGAAACAAACAAAAACTCAGAATGGAGCTTGCTCCTGTAACCTCTGTGCAAGGGAGGCAGAGACAGCTTAGCCTACTAAGAGAGTTAAAGGTCATTGGCAGAGTTAAAGACTCTGTCAATTGATGATGTATCAGGTCTCCAGTGTCCTCGAACTCCAGTTTTCATGGCTTATTGCCTGTCCCTGAGACAGCAGCTGTTCTCTCAGCAATCCTGGGTATAACCTTATGGACAGCCTCTGGTAGTGACAGTGGCTTTATTTCGCAAAATAAATGTGATTGACTACTGGATGACTATACACACACACACACACACACACACACACACACACACACACACACCCCTCATTGAACAGGAAATGTGTATTGTAGGGATCTTTCTGTATTCCCATATTTCTTATGACCTTGAAGCCTTCTCATCAATAATGGTAAAATTTTGTAGTATATTTTATTCTTTCATAGGGCCAGGAATTGACTCCTATATACTATAGAAATCTGTTTCTTTCTCTGTTAGAATCAAGTAAGGTACAGGAATAGGAACAGATGGATAAATGAGCTGTAATTAGGGATGAGCAGAAATTGTGGCCTTCCAATTTGTATCCTTTTATTGAGTATAATGTATGAGCCTCAGTGTAATGTGTAATGTGTAATGTGGTCATCAATTTTCATCTTGCCAGCCATTCCTTTGAATGCTGCTGCCATTCCCATCCTCATCTTCAAAGGGCACTGCCAGAATCATTCTCCCAGCCACCGCATCTTCTCCCTAGAATGTCATACAGTCTGATCAGTCTACCTTCCTTGAAACTGGGAATCACAAGTGGAGGGCTATTGGCTCACTCAGACAATCATCTTTTTCCAAGAGCAAAGCTCTTACGACAGCGAGCAGCCACACATCCTATTATATAACCCTGTTCAGACAAGTATTCTACTCCAGCAAGCCTGTGTTTAATCTGTTCCAGATCATAGGAATGCACAATTCTGCCTCTGCGTTTACTTAGTTGAATATGTGCTTTGAGTTGAGAACAGCCAGCAGAAAACAAAAACAAAACAAACAAACAAACAAACAAACAAAACCCATAAAAATAGTATACGAAAGCTTCCTTGAACTTGCCATTCAACTGAACCATTTTTCTGATATTTAAATGTGTCTAGTGCACAGGAGAGTCCACAAATCTTCTCCCCCCATAACATTGCAGTTTGAACATTCGTGCACAGAATGAATGAGCAATCTTTACCCAGTGATAAAATGAACAAAAGGATAATGATCCCAGGAGCTGGTTTTGTTCAAGGAGGATAAGCTGCCTTATTGAGGCATCAAGTTCAATGAGATGGCTTTCATGGTTCAGAGTCCACTTGACAGTCTCCTAGAGATAAAAACAGTCAAGGCTTGCTTTATTAGACCTGTATTTGTTTCTTTTCCTGAAAATTTTCAAGAAATCTCCAAAGCACCTGACAGTAACTTCACTGTGCTAAATCCTTTTCCTCCTGGTAGTAAAATATGCAGGTAACTTTTGGTGGGGTTATAAGGAAGCTCTATGTGAGAGCTAGTAACCTTTATAAGAAGTTCAAAGCAGAAAAGACAAAAAAATTTTATTGCAACATTTTTTTTTTCTGGGCAAATTCCATGTCAGCCATGGTGTAAGGGCTATTTTTGCTCATAAAATTTCATTACTACTGTAACTCTTTATGACTGTCCTGTATAAAACATGTGTGTTGTATCATGTATACTTCTGGAAAAAATTTTAATGATAGAGGAAATACTTCATTTACTTAGCATAATGTTGACTGCATATACCAGGTCATTCAGCTGCTTTTAAACATTCTCAGACACATGTGCTTGCACTGACAACATGAGCTCATAATTATCATAAATTACAATACTCTCCATGACTGCCAATTATTTCTGAATAATTGGTTCTCATTAGCATTCTTTCAGGCTTTGATATCTACAAATCAATGAAGATGAAAAATCATTGCAGTACTCAGTTTAATGGCACGACTTCCACAGATGCAATCCCCAAGAGTAAGAACTGATTCCTTATTCCTCCCCACCTCTATTCTTGGCCCCAAGAATAGGGCCAAGACCAGAATATATTTTTTTAAAAGTCACATGTTTAAAAAGTGAATAAATAATTTAGAGAAATTTTATGGCAAATTACCCTCTTCCTTTTAAATAATTTTGTGGTAGAGCAATACAAAGAAGAAAATATGTGTTTTCTTTTACTCCAAAATAGAGTAAAAGAAAACACATATTTGGCCTCCATAGTAACTAGATAGTTAACTGATATTTCCACATTATAGAACAATCATAGTAACCTATACATTGAGTAAAACCACAGTGATCTAAAGTTCTTGGCAACTCATACATGGGAAAAGTTGTAGTAATTAAGGCTCTCACTGTCTGTGAGTTGATGCCAAAGGTGGAAATAATTCTGGATTAGGACACTGAATTCACATTACCTGGGAACATATATTTGAGGACAATGGATTCACGTGCTGGATCCAATATAGACATCTTTCTTCTTGGAGACGGTTGGTGGACCACACCTACCTTGTGAAGGAAAGCATATGTATGCCTTTTCCATGGGGAACTCCAGACATCTATAAAGTGCCAGCACTTTACTAGCCATGCAGATGCTCCATTTTTATGGTGATGCATCCATTTCTCTGTGATGCTGAGGTCTACAGCCTTCCTCCAAAAGCAGACACGATAATGGAGACATAGTGTATGTTCTAACAAGGAACCTTCCTGTTCAACTAGTGTGTGTGTGTGCGTGTGCGTGTGTGCATGTGTGTGTGCATGTGTGTGTGCATGCATGATCTGTACACATAGAGTGCTGGTGCATCCACCCATGTGTACCAGAGGAGGATGTTGTGTGCCTTTTTCTGTTGCTCTCCACCTTACTCCTTGACAAAGGCCTACTACTGAGCCTTGGGCTAGGATTTTTTTCAAGCAAGATCCAACTATCTGGTTGTTCAGACAACTCTGTTTACAAGTGCATGTGGGAATAGATGAGGCTTTTTATGTGGGTGCTAGAGATTTGAGCCCAGGTCCTCATGCTTATACAGTGAGTGCTCTCATAGAATAAGAGGCTGTCTGTTCATGCATTTAAACAATTACGGTATATCACTGATAAGAAAGGCCATTGCATCTTGGAAAATAAAAAAGAGGTGGAAGAGATGGGGGATGAAATCAATACCATGCAAAATTAAATGAAACGGGGGAGGTCAGCGCTTTCACACCATTGGGCTGTTTCCATACCCTTAGCTATTTTTACTTGCTATCTCTGCCACCTCTTCTGCGATGGGGAGCTGCTTTCTGCCTCCGTGATTTACACATAGACCTCAGCATCACCTTCCCAGGTGAGGTACAGCTGAAGGTGTCAGTGAAAGAGGTGGATTACTGTACACAAAAGAAGCAAAGGAAAGGAAGAACAGTAGGGAAGGGGCTTTTTTAGATTGGAGGAGGAGCACCAAGGGAAGATTCCATGCTGGGTTCAGAAACCTGCTAGCACCTCTGACTTTTGAATTCTGTCAACACTGAGCTAAACTTGAAGTTAATGATGGAAAGGGCTTTAGATGTAATGCCAGCCCAGTGTTCTCAGTCTATAGCTAAGGTACTTATAACTTGAGATAGAACCTTGAAAACTTATGGAGCTGATGTGGAAAACCCACAGCTGACATTCAAAGGAGAAAAACAAAAAGCAAAGAAACAAAAACAGAGGATAAGGGGAAACTAACTAGAAAGATCCATTTTCTAATAGGAAAGATGATTTTGGTGTTATAAATGTAAGAGAATTTTTTAAAGAAGACTTTATTTTATAGCATAGTCGAATACTACTTAAAACGTATCTTAATGTTTTTGGGAAACTTTTTATTTTTCCTTTTTTTCCTCTTTTATTCTTCTCTCATACATTATATCCTGACTGCAGTTTTCCCTCCTTGCACTCCTCCCAGTTGCCCCACACAGTCCTCCCTTATCCCCAGATCCACTCCACCTCCATCTCCCTTCAACAACAAGAACAACAACACAAACAACAAAAAGAGCAGCACTCCTAGGGATATCCACCAAACATGGTCTA
This sequence comes from Mus minutoides, assembly GCA_902729485.2. NCBI lineage: Eukaryota > Metazoa > Chordata > Mammalia > Rodentia > Muridae > Mus > Mus minutoides. The sequence continues at coordinate 56,175 of LR755153.1, read as the reverse complement.
ACAAGATATACTAAACTGGGCCTAAATCCTCGTATCAAGGCTGGATGAAGCAACCCAATAGGTGGAAGAGGGTTCCAAGCACATACAGGCAAAGGGGTTAGAGACAACTCCACTCCCATTGTTGGAAGTCCCACAGGAACACCAAGCCACACAACCATAAGCTATATGCACAGTTCCTGGCTCACATCCATACAAGGTTCGTGTTTGTCACTTCAGTCTCTGAGCCTATATGAGTCCAGGATGGCTCCTACAATCCTTCCTCCCCTGATATCCTAATATCCATGTACAATTTTGTATTTGGGACAGTAGTTTGGCTAAGATATCAGCTCATACTGTAGCCTAGGTGGGCCTGGAACTCATTTTATAGCCCAGGCTGGATTTGAACTCATGCTTCTGCCTCTACTTTAATAGGAGTGAAATTATGGATATGACACACAAGCCTCAGTTCATTTACATAAATAGATTTACACATCAATTTAGGGATATGGAATTTCCCATAACTGAAGATAAGTGTATCCAAAATATATCCTCCAAAATCTTGCTGTGTCAAAAATATGAACCATCTCCATGACCTCCCACAGTGTAGATTAGGGTGGTCTAGATGCAACTAAAGCTTCCAGTTCCTTGGTGACTACAAGAATGATTCTTTGAATGTCAAAATCCCTTATTTTCAAGACAAATAGATAACTCATGGTGGTTATTAGAGTGTCTACATGAGTGACCCAGAAAAGATAAAACCCAACTTCCCATAAAACCAGTGGACACATCACTTGATGTCTGTATATAACTATCTGTAATTTTCTCAGTGTAAAACATAATAGTGCTCCCCAGGCCATAGAAATATATTTAATAATTAAAATTTAGCATGTGACAGGCAGACTAGACATAAGTTAAAAACTTTGGCGAGATTTTTTTTCAATTTATCAATACTTTTTTATATTGTATAGCAGGGAAACAGAGAACATATAGATAAATTTTACAAATTTTAGATTGGGTTTAATTAGGAGCTTAATAATTATTACTTATGTAAACTGGACTAAGATTCTACAGATCTGGAGGTTTCAAAGTACAGTGCCTTTGCATATACCCCAAGCTCTCTGCGGTTAAAGCATTCAGAGTCACACAACTCTGTATGGCTGGGCTTATCAGGAAGCAAAATTTCACCGATAAAATTAGTGATCACACAACTTATTAAGATAACTCAGGATGTAAGTTTTCCTTTTTTTCTTTTCTTCCTAGTTTTGGTATGTGAATTTCCCATTTGCAACAAAATCTAATATATTTATTTGGGATGGATTCCTTCAAAGAAATTTGAGGAATTTTCTTTGAATGCAGGCATGGATAGTAAAGCAAGCATATAGATTAGATCATCTAGCCATTCATGGACTCACTCCACTTCCAGCCCATCTCATCATATTTGCTTTCCATTACTTCAGATTGAAAACAGTATATACAATTTTAATATCCATAATTTTATGTCCATTGACTTAAATTCTACACATGTTGTTACTCAGGAACTCATTCAGGAACTTTCAACAAGTGCCAAGTCTAAATTCTTTGGTTGCGTCTTTCAGTTTTGTGGCTTATCACTGTAAGATGTCAACTGGCAGATTTTTATCTCCAGCTGGACCCTCCATCTTAAAACACTGGTCTCTATGCAGCCAAACACAGCCTATCTCCACCTACGTGTATTAGAACTAAACACAAAGGGGAGAGGACTAATCTTCACCATCATCCCTGTTCTGCCTGAAGCTTTCTGTGGTGTTCTGAATGAAAATGGCCCCCATAGACTCATATTATCAGTGGAATGACATTGCTGGAGTAAGTGTGTCATGACAGATGGGCTTTGAGGTTTTAGAAGCTCAAACTAGGGCCAGTGTCATTGTCTCTGCCAGGTGATTTAGATGCAGAACTCTCACCTACTCTCCAGCACCATGTCTGCTTGCATGTTGCCATGCTTCACACCATGATGCTAATAAACTAAACTGCTAAACTATAAGCCAGCCCCAATTAAGTGTTATCCTTTATAAGAGTTGCCTTGGCCATGGTGCCTGTTCAGAGCAATAGAAACCCTAACAAAGACACCACCTAATTCTTAGTTAATAATAAGTCTATCTCAAAGCTTCCCATCCCAAAGCTATAGCTAAAACATTGAATCTTCTCCTCCCTTACACCTTGCTTTCAATTCATCATTAAATCCTATTTAAATTATCTTCAAAATGTACCTGGAACAAAAAATTTTACAGCATGTATTAGCTACCTTTTTTTCCCTGTGGCAAAATAGTACAACCAAAATCAATTTGATGAAGAAAGAATTTATATCGGCTTATGGTTCTGAGGGATAACAGTCCATAATGGTGAAAAGATATGTCAACAAGTACCAGGCATGGCACCAGAATCAGGAAGCAGTGAAGTCACATCTTTAACAACAAGCAAAAAGCAGAAAAAGAATTAGAAGTGGGGTCACTCTCAAAGCCTGTCCACAGTGATGTACTTCTCCAGCAAGACTGCACTACCTACACTATCCTCACCCCAAAACACCCCCAAGTGGGGGCCCAGTGTTCAAATGTCTGAGTCTAAGAAGGACAATTCTTACTTAAAGTAATATAAGCCACATCAACTGTTCCCAAACAAGTTCAAGAGTCAGTTGTCTTTAAGGAATGGTACTTACAAGGGCTTTCTGAACTTTCTTTTGAATATCTCCAGTGTGCGACCCAAAGGATGTCCTCATTAATGCTGAAGAACATCATTTGTATGAACACCTAGTACTACATATGATGCGAAGTAATGTAGGTTCTGACTGGAAACTCTTCTTGAGATACTTCCAATGTCACTCTAAGAAGCATGTCTAATAGGATCCCTAATCTAGTCATCTATGAAATAATAGTCATTATAATGGAGACAGAACACTGCTGTAAAATAATGTAAATCCATCCTTCTCTTCTAAACAATTTTTTAAAAATAAATTTGGGAATGAACCCACACACCTATGGTCATTTGCTCTTTGAAAAAAGGAGCTAAAACTATCCAGTGGAAAAAAGACAGCATTTTAAACAAATGGTGCTGGCACAACTGGCAGTTATCATGCAGAAAATGTGAATTGAATCATTTTTATCTCCTTGTACAAAGCTCAGGTCTAAGTGGATCAAAGACGTCCACATAAAACCAGAGACACTGAAACTTATAGAGGAGAAAGTGGGGAAACCCCTCAAAGATATGGGCACAGGGGAAAAATTCCTAAACAGAACAGCAATGGCTTGTGCTATAAGATCAAGAATTGAAAAATGGGACCTCATGAAATTGCAAAGCTTCTGTAAGGCAAAAGACACTGTGAATAAGACAAAAAAGCCACCAACAGGTTGGGAAAAAACTTTTACCAATCCTAAATCTGATAGGGGATTAATATCCAATATATACAAAGAGCTCAAGAAGCTGGACTCCAGAAATTCAAATAATCCTATTTTAAAAATGGGGTACAAAGCTAAACAAAGAATTCTCAACTGAGGAATACTGAAAGGCAGAGAAGTATCTGAAAAAATGTTCAACATCCTTAATCATCAGGGAAATGCAAATCAAAACAACCCTGAGATTCCACCTCACTCCAGTCAGAATGGCTAAAATCAAAACTCAGATGACAGCAGATGCTGGCAAGGATGTGGAGAAAGAGGAACACTCCTCCATTGCTGGTGGGATTGCAAGCTGGTACAACCACTCTGGAAATCAGTCTGGAGGTTCCTCAGACAATTGGACATAGTACTACCAAAAGATCCAGCAATACCTCTCCTGGGCATATACCCAGAAGATGTTCCAACTGGTAATAATAATACATGCCCCACTATGTTCATAGCAGCCTTATTTATAATAGCCAGAAGCTGGAAAGAACCCAGATGTCCCTCAACAGAGGAATGGATACAGAAAATGTGGTACATTTACACAATGGAGTACTACTCGGTTATTAAAAACAATGAATTTATGAAATTCTTGGGCAAATGGAAGTATCTGGAGGAAATCATCTTTATTGAGGTAACCCAATCACAAAAGAAGTCACTTGATATGTACTCACTGATAAGTGGATATTAGCCCAGAAACTTAGAATACTCAAGATACAACTTGCAAAACCCAAGAAAATGAAAAAGAACGAGACCAAAGTATGCATACTTCATTCCTTCTTAGAATAGAGAACAAAACACCCACGAAAGGAGTTACAGAGACAAAGATTGGAGCTAAGACAAAAGGATGAACCATGCAGAGACTACCCCACCTGGGGATCCATCCCATAATCAGCCACTAATTCCAGACACTATTGCATATTTCAGCAATATTCTGCTGAAAGGACCCTGATATAACTATCTTGAGTGAGGCTATGCCAGTGCCTGGCAAGTATAGATGGGGATGCTCACATTCATCTATTGGATGGAACACAGGGCCCCCAATGGAAGAGATAGAGAAATTACCCAAGGAGTTGAAGGGGTCTAGAACCCTTAGTTGAAACAACAATAAGAACTAAACAGTACTCCCAGAGCTTGTGTCTCTAGATGCATATGTAGCAGAAGATGGCCTAGTTGGCCATCACTGGGAAGAGAGGCTCCTTGGTCTTACAAACTTTATATGCCCCAGTACAGGGGAATGCCAGGGCCAGGAAGTGGGAATGGGCGGGTGGGGGGAAGATATAAGGAACTTTCGGGAAAGCATTTGAAATGTAAATAAAGAAAATATCTCTTTTGTTTGTTTGTTTGGTTGGTTGGTTTTTCAAGACAGGGTTTCTCTTTGTAGCCCTGGCTGTCCTGGAACTCACTTTGTAGACCAGGCTGGCCTCAAAAAACCAAAACCAAAACCAAAAAAAAAAAAAAAAAAAAATCAAATAAAAATATCAAATAAAAAAATAAAAATAAATTTGTGGCTCTAGTAACGACTGAAGTAACAGTGGCCAACAAGAGTCCTGCTGTCCCCAAACTCTCTCAAAGCTGTTGTGCTTCCTTGTAGGGTGTGGTCTATATATCAAGATGTTAGTGATGTCATATATATTTACATTCTAAAGGTTAGCGGAATGTGGTATGTTCTTCTTACTTTATATTTCACTTGCTTTTCCTTTACTTTATGCCAGGCAAAATAAAATGAAGACCAAAAAGTAAAAGGTTTCTTCTTGAGCTTTTCAAAAAGCCTTCAAACCACCCATTTTCATCCCAGCATTCCCCTGTAGCATTTTCTGCCTTATCCTCACTGATGCTGATCCTTTTCTACCTAGTCTGGAGAATAACTACTTATTCCACAAGAATTTGTTTAGGTCTCAATCACTCTCCTCTAGGCTGAAAGGTCGTCCTTCTAAGATCCACATGCTGGAAGATTAGGACTCCACGTGACAAGACTCTCAGTTGGTAAGACTTTAAAGAGGTAGAGTCCAGAGGAGATGATTTGACAATGGCCGCCATCATGAAGGGAGTAATGCTAGACATGCCAAGTGATATATGTCTTACAGAAATGGATCAGGAACTACAATAAATTGGTAAGAAAGTGCCTAGCATCTCAGACTCTCATTTCTGATCTTGATATGTTACCTCTTACTCACATGTAACTTCCCCCACGTGATGCTATCTTCTAAGAGGCCTTCATAAGAACTCAATGTCAATGCCATGTTCTTGGTTTCTAGACCTGTAAGCTAAAAACGCAACTTTTCATTGTCATGTTCTCAGCCTTAGCATTTTTTTTCTAACATAACACAATAGACTAAGACATTTTTTTTCTGTCACATTTGAAAAGTTCCCCCATACTCAGTCTTTAGAGCCTTCACTAAAGAGTCATGTTCTTTTTCTCGATGACCTTACAGAACTGCTCATTTTAATGTGGCAACATCTTTTTTCTACTTGGCTGCAACTCTTTGTCTTACTACTTCCAAATTTCCAAGGCAAGGCAAAACAACTATGTTTGGGTTTGAAGGCTTGAAAATAGCTAGCACTGGACTTTCTTTTATTTTGATTGGATTTTTTTTATTTACATTTCAAGTGTTATTCCCTTTCCTGGTTTTCCCTCTACAAAACCTCTATGCTTCCTCCCTCCCTCTGCTTCTATGAGGGTGCTCACCCACCACCCATCCACTCCCACCTCACCACCCTGGAATTCCCCTACACTGGGTCATTGAGCCTTCACAGGACCGAGAGCTTCGCCCCCCATTGATGCCAGATAGGGCCATCCTCTGCCACATATGCAGTTGGAGCCATGGGTCCCTCCATGTGTATTTTTTGGTTGGTGGTTTAGTCCCTGGGAGCTCTAGAGGGTCTGGTTGGTTAGTTGTTCTTCCTATGGGGTTGTAAACCCCTTCAGCTCCTTTAGTCCTTTTTCTAACACCTCCATTGGGGTCTCTGTTCTTAGTCCAATGGTTGGCTGCAAGCATCCACATCTACATTTGTCAGGCTCTGGCAGGAATCTCTTTAGATCAGATACGTTAAATTTCCCTTCTGTTTACAGAAACTGAATTCTATGTGCAGCCATTATACTGAGCTGAATAGCATTTCGTGATCACTGCACATTGTATATTACCTGGGCTGACCTGCTGACTAGGGTTCTCTAAGTGTGAGGTGATCAAAGAACAGGACTTATCAGCTTTAGCAGGAAAATATCTTTCCTAAAAGCAGAGTGTTCATAGCCCAGATTATTGCAGCAGAATCCTATCTGCCCTGAAATACATTGAGTGGACAACAGAGGAATGAGAAGAACCATCCTTTCCACTCACTCTCTTAAACTCTAGAACCAACAGCCTTCAAATCCCTGACATTCTTGAGGTCCAGAGACCAAGCAAGCCTTTGGCTAGCCTCCATACTCACAAAGCCTGGCACCTTTAAGGCTGTGATTCTTAACATTCCCAATGTTGTTACCCTTTAACATAGTTTCTTGTGTTGTGGTGACCCCCAACCATAAAATTATAGGTACTGACTATAGGGGTAGGGAGTGATCGACTTATAAAGAGTAATACAGGCTTATAAAAGTCAGTGAGTGTAACAAGTCAGAATAACTAATCTCACTAGTTTCTAAAGCATCACACATCATAGTGTGTTTTCCTTACTTGTATTTGTAGTGGCTAGAGAGGCCACACACACGCACACATACTGGCAGGATTTAGTGACTTGAGAGTTGAAACTATTAAAGAAGGCAGGCAAGCAGGCAGCATGGAGGCCACCACTCAGGCTCCAGGTTTATTTGTCAATGTGGTCATTGTTTGATGCTATAATTTTAGGAGCACAAAAGGAGAGGGAAATGATGCATTGGGGGGTGTGCAGGTTAACATCCATGCACCACTGACATGTGAGCATTTTAACACACTGGAAATTAAGTCTGTGTCTCAAATCCTCTACACTGCGGTACAAAGCATTCCCAGCTCATTCTATTTTTTGCTACTGGACTGTTTCAGTTTGAAGACACATTAGGGGAAGATGACAGCATTAACTTAGCAAACCATATTAATTTTGTTTTCATTAGTTGGTTTTGTAGTTTCTTATTTTGATGCTTGATCTGATAAATGCATGGCACCCAGAGGGTGCTTCTGTTTGTGTTAATAACATCTCATTCACACCTCGGTCATGCTGGGCCAACTCAACTTTCCTGTAAAAGGAATATGACTCAGAAATGTTCATGAGAGGAGGCATCCTTAGAATGTAGAAGGAAACTACAAAGGGCAGGGATAGGGAGGCCATGTACAGGTAAAGTCAAGCCTTGTAGATGATCAGCAGGCATGGGCTCTCAAAAATGTGTGCTGACAAGCTAGGTATGAAAGCCACACGAACATTGTGTGCCTTTACCTGTTAAATGGCCAGGGACAGTTTCACCATTATAACATTCTATAACTGCAGAAGAGAGCATGTGAGACTTACACTTCCCATACATTACCTAGGCACTGAGGACCCTTGGGTTTCTCAGCAAGAAAACATAGAAGGATAGATTATATACCTAGGGAAATATTTTTGATTCAGTTAAGAATCACAACTTACTGCATGAGTGTCAGATCTGAATTATACCTTTTATGCATGTTCTATTATCTACTTATAATCTAATCATGTCTGTTACACAGGCATGATTGTCTCTACATTTATGCCACATATTCAACCAACTTCAGATCAAAAATATTTTCAAAGTGCACCTGCAGAGTTCAAAATTCATGACTTACCATCCCATAAACAAAAATGTGACTGCCAAATTCATAACATCTAAATTATATTCAGTGTTATAAGCAACTTAGAGAGCATTTGGAGCATATGGAAGGGTATGAGTGGGTTGAATGGCAGTGTCATGTCACTTTCTATAAAGAACTTGAGTATCCACATGGGTTTCAGTATCGCAAAGGGATCCTAGAGCTTCTTTTTTCCCCAAACTTTGAGAAACCACTGTACTCACTCTGAATTTAAAAATTAGAAATTTATAACTAGAGTTAGACTTTCAATACTTGCTACCTACAAGAACTTGAGATAACTCTGCCACTCCCTCCTTCCCCAGGTGTCTTAACCTAAAAGTGTTTCATATAACTGGCCAAAAGTTTCTTAGCTAGTTAGTAAATGGCAGAAGTGAAATTTGAGCTCACTTCCCTCAGTCTACCAAGCCTCAGAACATAACTACATTATCTCTAAGTTAAAGCCCCAAAGAGGCTTCTTCATTGTAATCTTGGATCTATCACTATGGCTCAGGAAAGACACTTTCTTTTCTCTTTTTAAAGAATTATTTATTTATTTATTTAATAATAATAGAGGCCACCAACAGATTGGGAAAGGATCTTTACCAATACTAAATCAGATAGGGGACTAATATCCAATATATACAAATAACTCAAGAAGATGGACTCCAGAAAATCAAATAACCGTATTAAGAAATGAGCTACAGAACTAAACAAAGAATTCTCAATTGAGGAATACCGAATGGCTGAGAAGCACCTGAAAAAATGTTCAACATCCTTAATCATGAGGGAAATGCAAATCAAAACAACCTTGAGATTCCACCTCACACCAGTCAGAATGGCTAAGATCAAAAATTCATGTGACAGCAGATGCTGGTGAGGATGTGGAGAAAGAGGAACACTCCTTCATTGCTGGTGGGATTGCAAACTTGTACAACCACTCTGGAAATCAGTCTGGTGGTTCCTCAGAAAATTGGACATAGTACTGCCAGAGGATCCAGTAATACCTCTCCTGGGCATATACCCAGAAGTTGTTCCAACTGGTAATAAGTACACATGCTCCACTATGTTCATAGCAGCCTTATTTATAATAGCCAGAAGCTGGAAAGAACCCAGATGTCCCTCAACAGAGGAATGGATATAGAAAATGTGGTATATTTACACAATGTAGTACTACTCAGCTATTACAATTAATTTATGAAATTCTTGGGCAAATGGATGGATCTGGAGGATATCATCCTGAGTAAGGTAACCTAATCACAAAAGAACTCACATGATGTATACTCACTGATAAGTGGATATTAGCCCAGAAACTTAGAATACCCAAGATACAATTTTTAAAACACATGAAACTCAAGAAGGAAGACTAAAGTATGGATACTTCATTCTTCCTTAGAATTGGGAACAAAATACCCATGTAAGGAGTTACAGAGACATAGTTTGGAGCTGAGACAGAAGGAAGGACCATCCAGAGACTGCTCCATCTTGGGATCCATCCCATAATCAGCCACCAAATGCAGACACTATTGCATATGCCAGCAAGATTTTGCTGACAGGACCCTGCCATAGTTGTCTCTTGTGAGTCTATGCCAGTGCCTGGCAAATATAGAAATGGATGCTCACAGTCATCTATTGGATGGAACACAGGGCCCCCAATGGAGGAGCTAGAGAAAGTACACAAGGAGCTGAAGAGGTCTGCAACCCCATAGAAGGAACAGCAATATGAACTAACCAGTACTCCTGAGCTCATGTCTCCAGCTACATATGTAGCAGAAGATGGCCTAGTTGGCCATCATTGGGAGGAGAGGCCCTTAGTCTTGCAAAGATTAAATGCCCCAGTACAGGGGAATGCCAGGGCCAGGAAGCAGGAGTGGGTGGGTTGGGTGCAGGGTGGGAGGAGGGTATGGGGATAGCATTTGAAATGTAAATGAAGAAAATATCTAATAATTTTTTTTTAAAGATTTATTTATTTATTTTATGTGAGTACATTGTAGCTGTCTTCAGATACCAGAAGAGAGCATCAGATCTCATTGGGGATAGTTGTGATCCACCATGTGGTTGCTGGGAATTGAACTCGGGACCTCTGGAAGAGCAGTCAGGGCTCTTAACCACTGAGCCATCTCTCCACTTTACCATGTTAAACAGTTGATATAGAAGAAACAAAGATACATCTTTGAAATGAAGACTTTGGAAAATGTTCTTGAAAACACAACATTTTCAAATTTACTTAATCAATTTGTAGGTCTTGGTTCAGAATGCCTGCATTCAGAAAAAAAATAATCATTTATGTTTCTGTTATTTAGGACATTAAGTGGAGTCATTGCTGTGGGTTTGCTTTTATTATTAAATTTGACTTTTCTACAAATAAAGGAGTTATGGTTACTTATCATTAAACTCTTAGTATAAAATATGCTAGATACTGAATTAACAAGAACAAATTTTATTAATACATAACATCAATGCTTTTTTTTAATTATCATTAAACTCTTAGTATAAAATATGCTAGATACTGAATTAACAAGAACAAATTTTATTAATACATAACATCAATGTTTTTCTAAGCTTAATTGCCCCAGAAAGTATTTCTCAGCAGTTTTTGTATCCATTAAAAGAAATAAAGTGATAAAAGCACATGCTTAATTCTGTTCCACTGAAGAAGAATGTTAGGACAGAAAACAATTTAGTAATAAAATATAGGAGCTAAAATGTGTCAGTGGATAATACACTTGCCCCAAGAGTATGAAGATCTGAATGTAAATTTCTATAAATCATGTAAAAAGCTGATCATGGTAGAACATAACTGAAAACTCCACGTTCCTGTGGCTGTGAGAGGGAGGACAGAGACAAATCCCCTTTAGCTTGTGGATCAGCTAGCCTGGCTTATGACATGGCAAAATAACAAAGAGATGCTGCATAAAACAAAGTATATGAGGGGCTGACACCTCAGTTTGTACTCTGACCTCTGTGAAAATAACCTGACAAAAGCAACCTAAAGGAGAAAGGTTCATTTTGGCTTACAGTTCAAGATGCTCTTTGTCATGATGGGGAAGGTAAGGTAGCAGGAGCTTGAATCAGCTGGTTACAAGGTACCCACTGCCAAGAATGGTCCTACTCATAATTGAGCTGTCTTCTACTTCAATTAACACAATCAAGATGAGCCTTCCCTGTAGAAGTTTGCTCTGGTTTTTCTTCCCTTCCCCATGCTCCCAGAAATAAGACTCAGATTTGCAGCGCGCCTTCCTGCTTCCTCCGTCGACCAGCAAGAAAGACACGCCACCACCGGGATCTTCTCAGTCAGCTTTATTCTGGAGCACCTTGCTTGTAGATTCCCGGGACCCTGGACAGCAGCAGAGTTGCTGCTTTTATACACTCCCAGGGAAGGGGGAGGGGTATCATAGTGGTTGCTGATTGGTGCACCAAGCCATACCTCATTTGCATGTGGCCCATTCATTGGTGCCACAAGCCACAGCCATTAGCATATTTTCCCTACATTGGTACTACAAGCAGTGCCTCATTAGCATATTTTCCCTTTGGGCGGGGCTACTGCCTGAGGAGGCCTGAGGAGAGAGCTGTGCATGTGCACTAGGCTCTCCTCCCTGGCAGCCTGCCGGCCCCGCGCCATCTTGTAATGGGGCGGAGTCGCAGGTTCCCGGAGCCGCACGGCCTTCCCGGAGCCGCACGGCCTTCCCGGAGCTCGGGCGGCTTCACCGGTCAGGGCTCGGGCGGCTTCACCGGTCGGGGCTCGCGCGGCGGCTTTCGCCACCTCGGTCTCGGTCGGGGCTCGGGGATCCCTGGAGGCGGAGCCTCTCGGAGCCCGGGGCTTCTCGGAGGCAGGGCCTCTCGGAGCCCGGGCTTCTCGGAGGCGTTCGCTGGGGAGGCCCAGGTGCGGCTTCCTACATCTCCCCCTTCTTTATTAATTAAATATGAAGTCCTGCAAATCTGGTCAGTGAACAACCCAGCCTGAGGGAGCAGCCCTTGACAAGTGACTGATAGGAAATCGGGCTACCATCAGTCACGACCACCAGTCTGTCTCTGCAGAGATCTGGAGTAGGAGGCGATACCATCAGCATGTTGCTGGCAGACTTGGCTGTAACAGAGGTCAAATTGTTTATCAATTGTGAGACATTGTACCCGTCTCTGTATCTTTTTATCAAGGGGAGGATAGGTCAAGATGACATGAAACCTCCATGCAATTTGACATGCTTTTGAGGAATCTATCCTGTATGGAACATCCCCTGCACTGTATTGTAATACTCTGTCAGCAAAATTAAGTTTCCTTACTCCATCATCCTTTGAGGTGGTATAGTGAGAGTCATTAGGTCTGTCCCTAAACCAGGGAAGTATCAGCAAACCAGTCTGCTAGGAAATCATTACAGACTTTTAAGAGGGGCCAACCAGAACTCGGGCAAAATGCCCTCATCTATGGCCATCAGGTCTCGAACAACGACAGCTTTCAGTCGAGCCTGAGTGACAACATAACAACCAGAGGCAAAGTATGACATAACAACCAGAGGCAAAGTACACAACCCACAAACACCAGGACACCCCAAAGTAGCATCCTAGCCCATTCTTTAGAAAAGGAAAAGGCATTGGACAGCCAAGAGGTGACGTCTCTCAAGGTGACAGGGTCGAATCTGGTGCCATTCAGGATAGAAAGCTGGATAAGGAGCTTCCGGAACAATCGTTCTGCCTCTGCAGTCCAATTCCCTTAAAGATACTCCGACAACTTCCTGATGCGTCTTCCAAGGGAGGGGGGCACTCTTCGTCCAAATTGGATCTTTGTCCCTAGGAAAAAACACAAACCACTTCCCGGGACTGTGAAATGACCGGGTCTGGACCTAGCCATGACCTGTATAACACATCTTTCCATTTAACATATTGTGAATGTATAGGAATTATGGCAGCGTGCCTGTCAGCTGCTGAAAGGCCATTGTTATAATGGTTTTAATTCATAATTTGGAATCTTCAGGTAACATCGAACCCAATTAATGTCACCTAATAATCTTTGGAAATCATTTAAAATCCTCAAATTATCCTTCCTAAACTCTACCTTTTGTGGCACTATCTGTTTTGCTCCTACTTTGGCTCCTAAATAATCTCAAAAAGCTATAGATCTTAACATCCTGTCTAGGTGAACAGCCACTCTCTTTCAGCTCTATATCGAGCTGTCCACCTAGGTTGAGGAGGTGCTGCTTTACTTGTGAAATAAGTATTTGGAATAAGCCACAGGACTCCATCCTGATACCAAAGAAACCATCTTATGCATCCCACATGGGCTCCTTTTATAGGAGAACAAAAGCTACCCTTCAAAGACACATTAAACAAAATATTCCTTTTCCATAACTGTGGATGGCAATTGTTAAGATTTGCTGGTTCCAAAAATCCTAAGAAAAACCATAGCATCCACACTAGTTTCACACTTGCTTTCAATGTGCCCTGATTCCAGGCAAAATCTAGGTCTCTGCCAAGTTTGTCCCAGCAGAGAACAGTAAGACTCCCCAATACCGCAAGCCAAGGGGCCACGGTATCACACTCCTTCAAAAACCTCTCGAGGATGGATTGTTTCATTTTTAAAATTTTTGCTATAAGCAGCTCCTGAAGAGCCAAAAAAATTGTGTGCGAATGAGAAGTGCCCATGGTTATTTACTCCTTTTCTAACTGCACTCCTTTTCTTTATTGTCTCTTACCCGAGAACTTTCTCTTGTCCCATTTACCTGGTAACTTTATCCTTGAGAGGGGTAAATCCCCTTTTCTTGTTCCCCCTTAATTTTTTACCTGGGAACTTTACTGAGGCTTATCTTTTTCTGACCTTTTCTTGCTTTACTTTTGAGCTGATACCCTTTATCATCTAGGTGTTATAGCTCCCTTTCATTTTTAACAGCCTCCTCATCCACCTCTTCTTCCAAAGAGGAGTCGAGGTTGGAAAGCTGCAATTCCTTGAGAGAGGGGTAAATCCCCTTTTCTTCTTCCCCCTTAATATTTAAGAATAGGTTCTAGCNGGGATCCCCGGAGGCGGGGCCTCTCAGAGCCCGGGGATCCCCGGAGGCGGAGCCTCTCAGAGCCTGGGGCTTCTCGGAGGTGGGGCCTCTCAGAGCCTGGGGCTTCTCGGAGGCGTTTGCTGGGGAGGCCCAGGTGTGGCTTCCTACACAGATTCACATTATACTTAGAAATACATTGGCCATATAGTATAGCTAGGCTCTCCTTTGACTATATCTTAACTTAGATAACCGAACTATTTTAACCTACATTCTGCCATGTGGCTGCTTACCTGTGCTTAGGTACCATGTGTTCATCTAGTCACATCTTCTCCTGGAGAATTTCCTACCTGGTTCTCTCCCAGCATTTTCTCCTCCAGGATGTCCCATCTCCTATTTTTTATTTTTTTTTTTTGCCTAAGTCAATAAGCCATCAGATTTATTATTGACAGGTGCCACATCCCTACAGAATATCCAGACATGAGATATTCTTTCTATAATTCCCAGAGTGCCATAATTCATGTGGTTGTTGATTCTTTTGTGTGTGTGTGTGTGTGTGTTAAATACTCTTTATTTGATATTGTACATAAACTACTGTAAATGCCTTTCAGTGGTAAAAAGCAGCATCCTTGATTTAGGAAATTCTAATTAAAACCACCTTGTCAAGAATAGAGAGTTTAAACTGTCTCCTGGTGTTTAGCCATTGCCTGTAAGAGGCCAGTGAAACACAGGTGAGTCTTCTTGTTTCTGAGACAGTGATAGAATTTTCCCAGTATTTAAACATATTCATATGCCCAGTTATATAGATCTAAGTATAAAACCAATTAATACCTGTCTTCCACCCAAACAGACCACGGAGATTTGGTCCAGTCTCATGCTACCTCCACAGTGCCTTTTCCACAGTGTGATACTGGGCACACTTCTGAACAAAAATCTTCTTACATTTTTCAACATCACCCATTTTTAATTTGCTCCAGGCTGGTCAACACTATGAATGTTTGGACTCGAAGTCAGACATCCTGCTCTCTGTGGTTGTTGATTCTTTCAAGTTGACAATATTAACTATCAAGTGCATCATATACATACATGAAGATTTTACACACACACACACACACACACACACACACACACCAACTAAGCATCCACACAAAAAAGAAAGAGATGCTATAAATATCAATCTAAACTCTGCAAAATATAAGTAACTCAAAAAAGTATTCAAGATGCATACATTCCTTATGTGATGCAGAAAAGAAAGAACTTAATATTGTTTTCTACATTATGATTTATACTGAATTCCATTAATTAACTACATCACAAGGGACTTAGAGAGTTACTGTTATAGGCTCTGTTAAGATCTTGATGACCTACAAGGCTTGGAGCTGAGCAACAGCAGAGGAAATATGGTATTTGGTATTAGAGGATAACATCCAGACAATCTAATCTTAAATTATGGTTAAATCTTAAAAACTTTCAGATGTTGTGATTTGAATGTGGAAATTTCCCCTGTAGACTTCTGTGTTTGAATACTTGCTCCCCAGAGGGTACTATGTTTTAGAAGGTTGCAGAGCCTTTAGCAGGTGGAGGCTTGCTTGTCAGGGGAGGAGGTTGGGGCTTTTAACTTTTACAGCTTGGTTCTACTCTCTGACTACACTCTGATTCCTTACTGCAATGTGATTAACTTACCTTACAATCCTGTTGCCATGGTTCCTCTATTGTGATGAAATGTGTCCCTTTGAACTGTAAGACTAAGCCCTTACTTCTCTAATATACCCCTCCTCGGGTATATTGTCATAGCAATGAGAAAAGTAAATTAAAACAGATAGCTGTGTGCTAAAGAAGGCCTAAAAGGCTGTAAACAGAAATCAATGGGCCATTTTCATGGGTTGGTGGAAAACAAGAATGCTAAGAGAAATGCAGACCATGGCAGGCAGCCTGATTCATAAAGTATCAGAGGGGAATCCAGACTCTAGTAGCAACTGAGCTGGAAGCATTTCAGGCTGCAATCTGCCAATGAGTCTGGAAGCATTATGCTCATGTCCCAAGTACTTTAGTGAGGATGAACTTAAAAATAATGGGCTAATGTGTTCAGTGCCAACAATTCTGAAACAGGTTACTCTTCAGTTTAAAGCATGGTTATTACTCACTGTTATTTTCTAAATCTACATGTTTTAACAGAAGCAACAGGTGAGGCCAAAGAGTATGAAAAACATGCAGTTTGTTAAGGGAAAGGACTCATGTAAGTGTCAAGCTGTAGCCTGTTGGAGAGGAACCTCTTGCTTTGCCCTGGGGCATGAATACAGTGTCCTGATGGCAAGGTGCACCCACCCAAAGCTCAGTTGCATAAATAAAAACTTATCTGAAAGGAGAAAGCTTAAACTCAGAATGACAAAGATTTTCTGGGCATGGTGGCACACACCTTTAATCCCAGCACTCCAGAGGCAGAGGCAGGTGGATTTGCCTGGTCTACAAAGTGAGTTCCAGGATAGCCAGGGCTATACAGAGAAACCCTGTCTCGAAAAACCAAAAAAAAAAAAAAAAAAAAAAGATTTTCTTACCTATGGAAAACAACTTGCTAAGAAACTATTTCTCCAGGGTCTACACAAAAACTGCTGTAACTGTGGTTCAAGGGGAGAAAACTCCATCCCAAGGATCAGCAGAACTTGGTAGCACTGCTCAAAAATTACTCGCTTTCGGAGTATAAAAAAATACAACATTAAAATGGTTATGACATCTTCCCTCATGGTTTCATAGAGATAGACAGGACAAGAAATAATATAGGGAGGGTGAAGTCCTCATAAGGAGGCCCCAACAGACCTTTATATGGAAAGTTGAAGGTGAATACTAAGTGATTATGGAGACCCTGGGATATTAGAGACACCGGAAACATAAAGTATCTTCTGAAGGAAGATGTCACTAAATAGAAGCAGGGTAATATTGCTATGTGGAGTGACTGCGCTCTGCTGCCTCAGTGGGTTCTCTGTACATGGTCATCCTCAGAGACAGGTTGGTTTCCTCATTCCTAGTCTCCCTGCCCTTCTTATCTACCAGAGTCCCAGAGAAGATAACATCTCAATGATATGTTCACATGGAAAACAAAAATACAGTCTATGATAGATATGTCATCTCTTTAGAGAATGTGTTCACATCAGTGGCCATGAATCATAACCAAATCAGTGACAGTCTCCTTAACCAGCTCTTAAAACTATGTGCAAAGCAAATGCAGTTTACATAATGCATACTGGAACTTCCTGTTGTCTTGGATACTGCTTCTGGAGGCTTGTTTAAAATCTTTAGCACTTTCTTTTTCATCATCTTAAAATTTTAGGTGGGAGAATAAAGATATCAAGAGGAACCAACAGGAAGAGCAGAACTGGCTCTTTCCCATGCAATCTTAATGTTTTTATTATAATAAAGTGAGAATGAAACTCATCTCTCTTTAACATGGTGGAATAATACTCTAAGACTGAGTAACCAGTAACAATTCTGTAGAGGTGAGAGTGACAGCCCAGTGTACAGAACATCCTGTATTTCCTCTGGTTTTGCTAATCAGCTCCTTCAGCTATGTCATCAGCTAGAGTACCTTGGTGGGATGTGAGCTACCGAAAATTAAAACAAAACAAAGCAAAAACCCCACTAAATTAATGTGTACCTAGTCTCTGATTTTTCTCTGTCCCATGACCCCTCTTCACCATGTAAGGCTTTTCTGTGTGCCTCGTGAAACTCACCTCTTCCTATTGCACAGTTAGACTTGCCCTCACTATATGTTGTGGATGCTGCCAGTAGGTGGTACTAAGGGGAAGTGGGTGAAAGGGGGCAGGAGGCCTGGGGACATTTTGCCATCTCCATATGTGGTCTGAGGCAATTTCCACTGTCTACAGCTCCTCCAGGAAATCCCTCTTTGTTGCTCGGGCTCTGTAATTCCAAAATAACTGTTTTCCCCCATTTTCCTCCTTAAGCTTTGTGTGGTTGTTTGCATCTAAGTGTCTGAATCTTTTCTAAATCTACTCACCTTGAAAGTGTTCTTCATTAAACTTTTTTCATTGAGGTGGAGTCTGGCTTTTTCAAGTTCGTGACGCAACTAATTGAGAGGAGTCAGTGGCACCTTTCAGTGTTAATGTCAGAGCTCTGTTGAAATGTCCCTGAAGAACAACCTTCATTTTCTTACTGTATTGATTTTGGAATAAGTCACTTCAATAATATCAGGGTAGTGGGCCAGACTGATGCTGAATCTTGGCTATCACTATGCTCAATGGGTCTGTTACTGAAGAAGTACCTTCTTAGCCCCATCTCTGCCATCATCCACTCTTACAAAAAGGAATAAGCTGTAACACTTGTCTCAGAGACCCACTGTAGCCATATTGCATTTGAGACAACACACACACACACACACACACACACACACACACACACAAATCAGTCCTAGCATTCTCAAGTTGACACAATTTTTGAGCTTCAATGAAAATGAGTGTGCACATACATGTTCATATGTGTGCACCTGTATGAGCATGTTTATATGACAGAGGTTGGACTCAAAAGTCTGCTTCAATCACTTTCTCCATTATTTATTTTGAAGGAATATGTCTCATTGAACTCAAAGCTTGTGATTTGAGTTAGTTTGCCTGGCCAGCAAGCCCCAGGGATTCTCCTGTCTCTGGTGCTTTAGCCCTATTACTGCAGGCCTGACCTGCAGCATGAGTTTTTATGTGGTTGCTGCTAAGAATCAAACTCTGTTCTTCATGCTTACACTGCAAGTAATCTAGCAGCTGAGTCACATCCTCAGCCTCTTTTTCTTTTTTTTCTATTTTGATATCAGTCTAACTTGTAGCCCAGGCTTATCTGGAAATTGCTACATAACCCAGGCTGACCTCCAATGCAAAAGCTTCTTGCTTCATTTTTGTGAGTGCTGGGATTAACATTATGTACCACCACCCCCTACTGATGGGTATTTCGATTACTGGTGTTTTGGCATGGAAAGTCTACACATTAACTTTGGTAACATACTGAATTCAAATGAAAACCACTGTTGAATAAGCTCCCCATATTGGAAATCTGAAAGTGGAGATTGATTCTGTGGCATCTAGGCCTTAAGTTGTGTTCTCAGTGACTGGCAATGAAATCTAAGAGACTAAGGAGGAAATGGAGTAGTACACAAGTTCTTCACCCATATATTACAACACCCATGTTTAAGGGCAGACACATGGCAAGAATGATTCTTTTGTCTGCATTATGTGGACAGTGCCTCTGCATCTATGAGCATCTGTTCAGTCTGAGGGTAGGGAGGGGCAAGAAAGCTATGGCAGAACACCCACATCTGCTTCCCTCCCCTGTGGCAACCTCCCCTCTGATTAAGTTTGCATCCATGGAAAATTAAATCAGAAACTTAATGGGACCTTACAGCATGTGTGTTGGGAATGAATTTCTTCCTGTCAATCTGTAACCCAGCTGAAACACTACAGTGTGCAATGAACACAGCCTATTAATGTCATTATGATTACTGAACTGGCAACAGGCATTTTTTTTTTTCAGAATCAAAGCTTCTTTAGAAATCAGTTGATTTGCAATATAATCTTTGAGTAACTGCAGATGCACAGACTAAACCTTTCACTGTAGTTATGAATAAAATCTTGATTGAAGAAAAGAAAAATGTCATTGCAATCTTGGGTAGGAGATGTGTCACATCAGCAGTGTCTGAATGGAGAAGTGACATCTAGACTGGACCATAAGAGACTTGCTTTTTCTTAATTACACTTGACTAAGGATCTTAGAAACTTCCAATAAAAAAATCAGAAACTCATCTCAGACCATCTTTCTGTGTTTTGGAATTGCTTTTCTTTAAATTATGCTTAAATCAACAAAAGGGACAGTTTAGCATATTGTCTTGTAACTGTGTGAGGAGCCATTCTTATTTTCTTCAATTGCCTGTGAGCTGTCTTTAGAAATAGATTGAGAAATTATTCTGACTGGGAAGGCTGTCTGTGACTTGAGTCAGTATGATCCCTGGAGTCATGAAAACAGGTCAGAGCCTTGTTTCATGGCAGGCCTGTATCTGGATCTACACAGAGATGGTGAATGGGCCTCATGTACATCCTCAGAATCAATTGATAAGAACAAAGAGGCAGATCATTCCCTGGCTTAGTTCCTTCTTTGCAAAATTAGGAAATCATACTAGAACTTTTCTTTTTGCACAGATTTTTCTTCATACTATTTTTAAACTACAAAGTTCAAACATGACCCGTAAAATAAAACAATCTGTTCTAAATAGAAGTTGAGGTATAGAGTCCTCCTCTTTTACCCATATTGTCTGCCTTTGGAGAGTGCTTAAGATTCTAACAGGCTTAGGAAAATCAATACTCAGATACTTTTCCAAGAATCCTTATTGTTCTGTGCTCTCTGTTTCTAAAACAGCATGGGGTTCTAATAGCTGCCATTTCAAAGCATGATGTGTGTACAAGACCTAATATGAGCACTTCACACTTGTTTAAACTTTAGAAAATCTTTACAACATGGGACTACTCCCCTGTATAGGTTAAGCAGCTGATATCCAGTTTCAGTAGCTTCTCAAAGGACACACAGCCAAGAATTGTGGCCTTAAGACTCAGAGTCCAGGCAGGAGACCTCACCAAAGGACTTGAAAGAAAACCTAGCTTGCTAAAAGAATGTAGCCCAACCTTCAAGCTTAAGAGAACGTGAGTTTCACACTGGTGTTCTCTGTGGCTTTCTCTTGCCTTGCCTTGCCTCTTCAGCCCTCCTGTCCAACTTCCTACAAAGAAAAGTCCCAGAGTGAGTCTTTAGGGTCAGGAATTCCTTAAAGAAGATGGGACGAGGCACAGTGCAGCTGTTGTTGCTGGAGCTGCATAGTGGTCCTCAGAGAGAAGAAGACGGGAGACACAACTGTCAGGATGAACTAGAAACAAGTCCATTTCACTGAGATATTGCCCAATTTGCCAAGATGTTGCTCTTTTTCATCTCCTCATTTTTTTTTTATAAGATACTTTCTTCATTGACATTTCAAATGCTATCCCCCAAATCCCCTATACCCTCCCCCTGCCCTCTTCCCCTACCCACTCACTCCCACTTCTTGGCCCTGGCGTTACCATGTACTGGGACATATAAAATTTGCTAGACAAAGGGGCCTCTCTTCCCAATGATGGCCGACTACGCCATCTTCTGCTACATAGCCAGCTAGAGACACTAGCTCTGGGGGCACTGATTAGTTCATATTGTTGTTCCACCTATACAGTTGCAGACCCCTTCAGCTCCTTGGGTACTTTCTCTAGCTCCTATATTGGGGGCCCTGTGTTCCATCCTATAGATGACTGTGAGTATCCACTTCTGTATTTGCCAGGCACTGGCAAAGCCTCATAGGAGACCCCTATATCAGGGTCCCTTCAGCAAAATCTTGCTGGCATATGCAATAGTGTCTGCATTTGGTGGCTGCTTATGGGATGGACCCCGGGTGGGCAGTCTCTGGATGGTCCATCCTTTAATCTTAGCTCCAAACTTTGTCTCTGCAACTCCTTTCATGTATATTTTATTCCCTATTCTAGGGAGGAATGAAGTATCCACACATTGGTCTTCCTTCTTGATTTTCTTGTGTTTTGGGAGTTGTATCTTAGGTATTCTAGGTTTCTGGGCTAATATCTACCTATCAGTGAGTGTGTATCAAGTGACTTCTTTTGTGATTGGGTTACCTCACTCAGGATGATATCCTCCAGATACATCCATTTGCCCAAAAATTTCATAAAATCATTGTTTTTAATAGCTGAGTAGTTCTCCATTGTGTAAATATACCATATTTTCTGTATCCATTCCTCTGTTGAGGGACATCCGGGTTCTTTCCAGCTTCTGGCTATTATAAATAAGGCTGCTACGAACATAGTGGAGCATGTGTTCTTATTACCAGTTGGAACATCTTCTGAGTATATGCCCAGGAGAGGTATTGCTGGATCAATTGGTAGTACTATGTCTAGTTTTCTGAGGAACCGCCAGACTGATTTCCAGAGTGGTTGTACAAGCTTGCAATCCCACCAGATTCTAATTTATTATTTGCTTTGGTTATTCTGTGTGAGTAGGCATGAACCTGTTCTTATTTTTGTGTTTCCATTTGAAACGTATATATTTCTGGACAATTTACCTCTCTTCCACTTGAGCATGTTTATTGATTTGTATGTGTGTTTTGCTTCATTTCACCATGTCTTGGTTGTGAGTATGGTTTTCCAACAGCCTAGGTGCTTCTCTCAAAATGCCAATCCAGATTAATACTGAAACAAACTTTAGTGTAAAAACTTGTGCCCTGGCAGTTATGAACAGAAGGCATTAGGCACTCAGATTTTCATGGAGGCGTCCATTGCTTCAAAAACAAACCATCCCAAGCAGCCAGAGGAACAGACCTCCTTCATACCGGTGTCCATACAAGCAGCCAGAGGAACAACCTCCTTCATACCGGTGTCCATACAAGCAGCCAGAGGAACATACCTCCTTCATACCGGTGTCCATACAAGCAGCCAGAGGAACAGACCTCCTTCATACCGGTGTCCATACAAGCAGCCAGAGGAACACACCTTCTTCATACCAGTGTCCATACAAGCAGCCAGAGGAACACACCTCCTTCATACTGGTGTCCATACAGAGAAGAGAGAAATGGGACCACCTCCCTGCACATGAAGTTCTCCAACATCCTGGCAACTGACCTCAGGCTTTGTAGTTACAGGAAATGTTCTATTTCCTTCCCTGAGTCACCTGAGTCGTGATGCTTACTGGGCCACACAAAAACACCAACTGCAGCAAGAAAATGCAGAAAAAGACCACAGAGTCTTAATCACATGAGACTTAATCACATATATTTAGGAGGAGAGAGAGAGAGAGAGAGAGAGAGAGAGAGAGAGAGAGAGAGAGAAAGAGAGAGAGAGAGATCAGCAACAAATGTTATAAAAGGACCATACTGTTTTTCCAAATTTCCCAGAATAGCTAGGGAAAAATAACAAGTCATTATACCATTGAACCAGTATTCAGTTAAGCAGAGCCTGGTGATCACATTAGTGAATAGAGCCGACCTCTCCTCTACTTTGCTCCCTCTGGCTGAATAACTTTAGGTTATTGGTATTGTCTATGTAGGTCTCAAGAAGAAAATGGTGTGATGAGATTCCAGCACCTGTATAAACTCAGAGTCCTGGGAAATTAAAGGGACACAGAGCATTAGCTTGAGGAAGGGACATTCAACATTATCCTGAGGAAGGCTTACTTAGGTCAAAATTCTCCATGAACTCACACCACCAGCCTTTAACCCCATCAGTCCCCAGTAAGCAGCACATACCAGAGAAGAGCTGTTGGGTACCAGTGTTCATACTCTTTCTCTTATTTAAAGTCCCCATACTTTACTTACCCATCTGAAAAGAGCCTGGGATTGTACTGTGTTGTAGCTTAAAGCACACATGTGCTAAGAGGGAAGCTCAGATGTAAAGCTGAAAGAGTGCTAACTGAGGTCCTGCTGTTTCCATGGCTTCAGATCAAGAACACCAAGGGCAGCTATCTGTGGTAAAGGTACTCACGGGCCTCAGAAAGTCCATCATCTACAGAATGCTTCTGGCAAACACCCTCAGAGAAGGGATAAGCTGATATTCCACAGAGAATGTTTGGTTGGTTCTCAGGAAAAGTAAGCTCTAACTTTTCACACAGGATCCTGTACTCCGAATTTATCAAGTTACTGAGCTGTTGCTGACAAGGGGATTCAGGTTTTGTCCTGACTGTTCTCAAGTGACTGAAAACCTAGTATGAAGCATCCAGTGTGAGATAAAGGTAACATTGTCTGCTTACACTGTAAAAGATGAGTCCAGTGACTCTCTTGGAGACAGTGGACCCAAGCATAAAGGTGTTGTTTGGATGGGGAGGAGGTCAAATTTACATAAAGCTCTGTTGTTTAAAGGAATTGGAAAAGAGAAGTTGAGGAGACTGCTTGAAGCTGTTTACAACAGAGAAAGGAAATAGTGCAGGCTATAGAGAGAGCATGAGACCAATCCAGATCTGTTTACTGGCTAGAAAAAGGCTTGCCTCAGAGAAAATACTTGGAAACAAAGACCTAGCAGAGAAATGGGTAAAGGATCTGATCACAGACTGAAATAAACAGGAGAATTGCAGAATGAAAGAAAAATTTTTACAAAGAATATCTGTCAAATGACAAATACCTTGAAAACCCCCAAGCAGGAAAAACAATGTAAAATTCAGAAAATGCCATGTCTAACAAAGCTAGGAAATGGCCACAACTCAAATAGTAAGTGTTCAGCAAAATTAAAACAGCACACTGAGTGTCTGTTGCACCATCGCATCATCGCGTGTCTGACCCTGACAATGTACTAGAGACCAGAGACAGGAAGGAAGATGTGGTCTGTTGAGGTGAGGAAACCAACCCAAATGTCAGAAGTGATATGTATGCACAGGGCTCCCACTGAGAAGCATCCAGCTCCTCTGAGGGCATGCTTGCTTTCTTAACAAGTCTGCATTTCAGACACAACCAAACCTGGACCAGTTCAATCTAGAAATGCACATAAGAGCTTTAGATGAAAAGAAACCAAGGGTTTTACTGAGTCCTGGGATAATATAAAATGCTAATATAGGTTGATATTTATTTTACAGCAATGTACAAGACACACATAACAATATATCCTCTGTATCCTTCCATGAAAGTAAAGAAATTGACCAGGAAATACTGACAAATCACTTATAAAATTTACCATAAAGTTAGCTCTTAAGGAAAACACTAATAGATACCAAAAGCTAACAAAGAAAAGGTAACATTAATAATGCTGAAATGAAACTAAATAAATCTCTCTCAAAAACATAAGATCTTCCACAGAAAATTTGTAATTCAAAGAAGTAAATCAAAAGAAACAACAGAATACTTAGAAACCATCAATGAAATAAAATGTATAGGTTCATGTATTTACATCATTAAATACTAATATAGTAGATTAAATGGGTATTCTAGTTACAAACCATAGAAACAAGAAAACCACTTGGAAAGGTAAAATTAAAACATAAAGATAGACCAACAAATTTATAAATGATGAAATGTAAATTGGAACTGATAAGTATATATAGAAGTAAATAACCTATGGATGGGTGAAAATTGAGTTTAGCTACAAACTACTACTTAAACACTGAGAAAAAAGTGAAAAAAATTAATAAATACACTTAAACTATGAAAGATAAATATTTCAAAACAAACTTAAATATGGTGAAGAGTCTATACACTGAAAATACATTTTGAAACACTGAATTGAGTTTACAGTTTTCTAGGAAAATATGAATTATTAGAAGACATTTCAGAAAACAAAAAATGTAAACAGATTAAAACCAATAAAAGAAATAAAATTACTACAGAAAAGTATCTATTATTTTGAAAATCTTATACAAAAAATCTTTTGTTTCTGCAGCATGTGTGTGTTTGTTTGTGTGTGTGCTATGTAGCAGAGGATGATCCTGACCCTCTGATCCTCTGTGTACACCTCCTGAATGCTGATTCCAGGTATCTGCCACCACACCTGATTCTTCAAACAATACTGTTATTTATGCATTAGGAATTATGGGCAAAATGATAAAATCTTTTATTATTACTTTCAAAGCCAGAATATATATCATATTGTGAAATGATGAAGATAACATGAATATACATACAAAACAAAGCTATGTATTTTTGTCCCCACTACACAACATAAACATCCCACATGGATTGTAGAAAATCATGGTGGAAATGGAGCTTCCTGTATGACCAGCTGAATGAACCTCTCCATTGCGGTAGAGCATGCATGGTTCACACAGAGCGGCCACCATGCCTCTCCAGTACACCAAGAGGCCACTTGGAAAACCTCCCAGGTTAGTGCAAGTGTGCTCTGTAAATATTTCATGACAAAAATAACAAAACAAACAAACAACCCAAACCATAAACAACAACAAAATAAAACACCCCCCCCCAAAAACAAACCAAAACAAAAAGCCAAAAATACCAATAGCAAAATAAAACAAACAAATCTAACAAATCTCAACACATTTCTTAGCACACATTCTGGCTGTCAATGACTCTATCTTTGGAAAGGACAAATGTAAAATGAAATAAGAACCCAGAAGGATGTTGCTATAGTATTAAGGAAGGATTAGTAAGCTTGAACAGAATCTATAAACCTCGTTTTTTTCTAAAAACAAAACAAAAACCAAAAAACCATAAATGAAACAAACACACACACACACACACACACACACACACACACACACAAAAAAAAAAAAAAAAACAAAACAAAATAAAACAAACAAAACACCTAAAGAAACTTTTTTAACTGATCAAAGATGAGCTTTAGGGAAAAGATACATGAACAAAGAAAATACACATACACGCACACACACACACAGATGCATACACACACACACACATACACGCACACATACACGCACATACACACATACGCACACACACATACACACGCATGCACACACATACACACATATACACACACACATACACACATATACACACACACAATGTATGAGGATAAGGAAATAAATAACACTAAGTAGAGAACAAATACAAAAACAATCGGGGGAAAAATAGGATGTAGTAGAAGAATAGGTAGAGATGCGGGCAATTCATAAAAGAGTGTAAATAGATCTTCCCTCTGAGCCCAGCGGACGCAGCTAGGGCCTATCCTGTGCTTCCCACACCTCAGGACTTTAAAATCACATCCGGGTTACGCGTGAGTGGAGTGCAGCAGTGGTTTTGGGAGCAGTGGGTCAGCAGTTGCCTGCAGGGGCAAGAACCAAGGAACTCCGCCCCACCGGAGGCTGGGCCTCTCCCAGCCAGAGCACCCTCCATCCTGCCATCTTTCCTCTGAGCCCAGCAACTCCCAGGACTTTAAGATCACATCAGGAGATCACATCAGGAGCTCAGGGCTCGGGCGGCAGGCGCTGTGCACTCTCCTAGGCTCTTTCAGGACTCTCCAAGCTACCTCGGGACATGAGGTGAGCAGGGGAACACAGCCTCTGTTCCGGCCCAATCTCCTGGAACTTGAGACATCAGCCAGGAGACTGATAAAGGCCCAGGGCAGAACAGCGGGTCCTTTCTGGTCTGCAACAACACCAGGTCTCTTTGGGCAGAGATGGCAGGAGGCAAGCGTAAGAACAGAGGCAACAGAAGGATACTTGGCATCACCAGATCCAAACTCACCCACCACATCAAGTACTAGATACAACGGCACACCAGAAAAGTAGAACATGGATATATAAAGTCACTCGTCATGATGATGATGATGGAGGACTATAAGAACGAAATGCAGGAAATCACAGATAAACAACTTAGAGAAATACAGGAAAATAATACCAAACAGGTGATCTAATTCAACAAAGCCATCCAGGACCTAAAAATGGAAGTTGAAACAATTAAGAAAAACCAAAAGGAGATAACCCTGGAGATAGAAACCATAGGAAAAAAATCAGGAACCATAGATATGAGCATAAACAACAGAATACAAGAGATAGAAGAGAGAATCTCAGGCACAGAAGATTCTATAGGGAGCATAGACACTACAATCAAAGAAAATGCTAAATGCAAAAAGATCCTAACGCAAAATATCCAGGAAATCCAGGACGAAATGAGAAGACCTAACTTAAGGATAATAGGAGTAGATGAAAAGGAAGACTCACAAACTAAAGGGCCAACAAGTATCTTCAACAAAACTATACAAGAAAACTTTCCATACCTAAAGAATGAGATGCCCATAAACATACTAGAAGCCTATAGAATTCCAAATAGGCTGGACCAGAAAAGAAATTCCTCCTGACACATAATAATCAGAACAACAAATGCACTAAATAAAGACAGAATATTAAAGGCAGCAAGGGAAAAAGGTCAAGTAACATATAAGGGCAGGCCTATCAGAATTACTCCAGACTTCTCACCAGAGACTATGAAAGCCAGAAGAGCATGCACAGAGTTTATACAGACACTAAGAGAACACAAATGCCAGCCCAGACTACTATACCCAGCAAAACTCTCATTTACCATAGATGGAGAAACCAAAGTATTCAACGACAAATTCAAATTCACACAATATCTTTCCACAAATCCAGCACTTCAAAGGATAATAACAGAAAACACCAATACAAGGACAGAAACTCTGCCCTAGAGAAAGCAAGAAAGTAATCCTTCAACAAACCTAAAAGAACACAGCCACCCTCAGAATCCCAACTCTAAAAACAAAAATGACAGGAAGCAACAATTACTGTT